>RPOG01002413.1:53528-94561 GCA_008086565.1 Thalassoma bifasciatum
TGACTTTGTCTTTGCATGGTAGAGTTTGAACTGTCACTTGTAGATGTAGTGATGAACTGTGTTAACTGACAATGGTTTTCTGAAGTGTTCCTGAGCCCACGTGCTAATATCCTTTACACAATGATGTGGGTTTTTAATGCAGCGCCGCCTGAGGGGTCAAAGGTCACGGCCATTCAATGTTGGTTTTGGGCCTTGCTGCTTACGTGCAGAGATTTCTCCAGATTCTCTGAATCTTTTGATGATATTATGGTCTGTAGATGATGAAATCCATCAATTCCTGCAGTTGGACAAAGTTGAGAAACATTGTTCTTAAACTGTTGGACTATTTGCTCACGCAGTTGTTGACAAAGTGGTGAACCTGGCTCCATCTTTGCTTGTGAAGGACTGAGCCTTTTGGGGATGATGCTCCTTTTATACCCAATCATGACACTCACCTGTTTAAATCAACCTGTTCACCTGTGGAATGATCCAAACAGCTGTTTCTTGTTGAACCTGTCCAAGATTTTTAGGAACGAGTTGCAGCATTAAACTCAAAATGAGTAAATATTTGCACAAAAACAATAAAGTTTATCAGTTTGAACATTAAATATCTTGCCTTTGTAGTGTATTCAATTGTAAATAGGTTAAATAGGATTTGCAAATCACTGTATTCTGCATTCAGACCCTTTGTATCCCAGTCAGATTTATCTTGTGTGTGTAAAAACTTTTGGGGTTTTTTTGATGGTAAGTCTCATTTTTTTCCCCTCCTCAAATATATAAAACTACATCCTGGTCTGGAAAATGTAAACAAAGGTACTTCCTGTAAAAACATTTGTTGTCCGTTTTTTGGTCTAAGTAAAGCTCCTAAAAAGTTGTGAACTGAGCAAAGTGAGTGAATCAGACATAAACAAAAATCCAATCAGAGTTTTTGCAGAGCTCTCTGTGGCCTAAACGAGCTCATGTGAAGTAACAACAGGTGTCGTTATCCCTAAAACACACACACTTAAACACACACCTCCTCTCTCCTGTGCATTCCTTGATCTCCTTCCCTAAATCTCTCCATCCTCCTCCTCCTCCCCTCAGACGTTTGTCGTATCCTTCCTGTAAACCTGCTCTTAACGACTCTCTGATCTCCATCTGTCGTCTCACACGCGCCGTCATAAAACACCGATCTTGGAGGTTCAGAGTCAGACGGAGCTCAGAGGACGGAGCTGCTAATGTTTGCTGACCCCTCAGGTTCACCTCCTCAAACCTGGCAGCAGGAATCAGCTGCTAATGAAGTCCACGCTAATGAGGAGCAGCAGGAGTTCAGAGTCGTGAGCTGAGAGACGCAGAAACGCTGAGTGATGGACGGGAACGAAGACGCCACATGGGACGGGGTCGGACGAGATAAAGTGTGATTAAAAATGTGGGATTAAAGTTTCTCATTCACAAAAAGAAACATCAAAACACACAACAACCAACAGTCGTGCTCATAAGTTTCCATCCCCCAGTTCTTTATAGCGTGTATTTCCCCCTTTAACATCAATAACAGCTTGAAGTCTTTTGTGCTCGTTGTGGATGAGGGTCTTTATTTTCTCAGATGGTAAAACTGACCATTCTTCTTGGCAAAAAGCCTCCAGTTCCTGTAAATTTCTTAAGACTGAGATGGCCACTCCAGAACCTTCCCTTTATTCTGCTGTAGCCAATGGCAGGTCCACTTGTCCTTGTGTTGTGGATCATTGTCATGTGTGAACGTCCAAGTACGTCTCATGTGCAGCTTCTGGGCTGATGAGTGTAAATTTTCCTCCAGTATTTTCTGATAACATGCTGCATTCATCCTTCATTCATCAGTTTGGACCAAGTTTCCTGAGCCTTTGTAGCTCACACATCCCCAAAACATCAGTGATCCACCTCCNTGTTTCACAGTAGGAATGGTGGACCTTTCATCATAGGCCTTGTTGACTCCTCTCCAAATGGAACAATGTTTATGGTTGTGGACAAAAAGTTCACTTTTGCTCTCATCACTCCAAATGACTTTGTTCCAGAAGTTTTGAGGCTTGTCTCTGTGCTGTTTGGCGTATTGTAAGCAGGAAACTTTGTGGCATTTGTGTAGAAATGTCTTTCTTCAGCCCATTTTTCCTCAAGTGCCTCCTTATTGTGCATCTTGAAACCTTTTGACTCTCCAGGTTGTTTTGTCATTTTCTTGCCATGTTTGTTGACTTTGGCCCATTTTTGATGCTTTTCACTTCTTTTTGCCACTTGTGGATCATTTGTTGTTACCGTCTGACTATTTTCCAACTTTTATCTTGTTTTTTTGTTGACTTTAGCCTTTTTTTTAACCACATTCCACTGTTTTTTTTGTCATTTTTCTCACCATTTTATCTACTTTCTGAATTTTTTCCACGTTTTCCCCAAAATTTCTTGCCATTTTTTGTTGCTTTTTGGCCATTTTGGTCACTGTCCACCTATTTTTTGCCACTTTTGACCCGTTTTTGCTGCTGTCTGAGTGTTTTCCAGGTTTTGGCCCAATTTTCTTTCTAATTTTGTTGCTTTTTGGCAATTTTTGCCAACTGAAACCATTTTTTATTCCTACTCTTTGCTGTTTTTGTCTCATTTCTCCACTTCTATAGTTTCTTTTGTAAAGGTAGTTTTTAACAGTTTGTCTCTTTGGTTGAGTAACACATCTTGAAACAGCCAGACCACATTCTTTCAGAGAGTCCTGTTTTTCAGCTGAAGTTTTTCTTTGCATCCAGAACAATTTTCCTGTCGGTTGTAGCTGAAATGTTTGTTGGTCTACCTGACCGTGGTTTGGTTTGAACAGAATCCCTCATTTTCCACTTCTTCATTAGAGTTTGAACTCTGCTTATTGGCATCCTCAGTTCCTTGGATATCTTTTTATATCCCTTTTCCTTTGACTTTGACATTTCTTCAAACACATTTGTATTGACTTGTGTTCATGTTATCAGGACAAAATCACCAGAGGATGAAAACTTTTGATCACAATTGTATATTTTCATGTCTTCAGTGTTGTATTGTTGAGTTTTATTGAACTTGTCTTGGACATATCACACATCATTCTCTTCTTTTTGGTCTCTGGTCTCTTCACCCTGAACCTGAAACATGTTTAAAACTCGTTCCTGGAGCTGATCCTCTCTGAATCACTGAATTCTCCCGCTCGCTGAGTCGCTTTGAAAAAGGTTTTCCTGACATCTCATTAACCTCCGTCAGAGCTGAACTGGATTATGGGATTGAGGACGGCTGAATGACGGGAGCTAATGTGTTGAACTCTCCATGCTTGTCCGTTCATTTTAATATCACAAAGGAGCGAATAATGAAGCAGGAGCGGATGTTTTCAGAGATCATGAAGCCGAATCGCTCGGGGCTCAGACGGCGGCTGAACTCTGACTCGCTCTGCGTCTTTACGGGAGATTATTTCACACCTGTGGCACCTGGAGGAGCTTTAACCCACCTCCTGAATTTACACACAGATTTACAGACGTATTTATGTTTGTACAGATCGTTCTGAGGCTGCACAAGATCCTCAAAGACGAGAAAGTAGCTCCATAACCCAAACATTTATCTAAAACACTCCTTTACAGTTTGAAGGAAACATTTTATATAATGTTAACAGAAATAAAGAACAGAAGCCCATTTCTTCCAGTTAAAAATATAAATATATAATATAAAGACAAAAAATGGCTTTAGTGACTTTTTTTGTGCTCGTTACGTCAAATTTTGAGATAAAAAGTCAAACAAATGAGATAGAAGTAAAAAAAACTTTGACTTTTTTTTCCATAATTTTGACTTAATCTCAAAATTTAAACCTTATTTTTCAAAATTGTAACTTTTTACCACAAAGATTTGACTTTTATCTACAAAGTTTGACTTTTATCTAAAAAAAAAAGACTGTTTGATCACATAATTTAAACATTTTAACTCTAAATTGTAACTTTGTCTCAAAATTTTTGACTCATTCTTCTGATAGTTTTGACTTTATATTCTCAAACTTTTGACTTTTAAACTCAAAATTTCAACTTTTCACCACAAAGATTTGACTTGTTTCTAAAAATTTTGAGTTTTATCTCTAAAAATAACTTTTAATCTATATTATCTATGAAGTTTGACTTTTATCTAAAAAAAGAGACTTTTTATGACATAATTTTAACATTTTAACATGTAACTTTGTCTCAAATTTTTTGACTTATTCTTCTGATAACTTTGACTTTATATTCTCAAACTTTTGACTTTAAAACTCAAAGTTTCAACTTTTTCAATCCCAAAATTTTGAGTTTTTCCTCATAATTTGAACTTTGTTCTCATAATTTTGACTTTATATCTTAATTTTTTTTACTTTATCTCAAAATTTCAACTTTTCCCCACAAAGATTTGACTTGTTTCTAAAAAATTTGACTTTTATCTCTAAAAATAACTTTTAATCACATAATTTTTAACTTTTTATCTCAAAATTTCAACTTAAAGTCTCAAACTTTTGACCTATTCTTCTGATAATTTTGACTTAATTTCTCAAATTTTTGACTTCCCCCCCCCAAAATTTTGACTTTTTTCCCCTCACAATTTTGATTTTTGTCTCATAATGAAAAGTAATTTTAACGCTTGACTTCCAAATTCTAACTTTTCTCATAACTTTGACTGCATTATGCCAAAATTTGTGACTTTTATCCCCTGTTAAAAAAAAAATCTCAAAATTTTGTCATTTTATCTTAAAATTTTGTCTATAAAGTTTGACTTTTATCTAAAAAAAGAGACTTTTTTTCCACATAATTTTAACATTTTAACACTTAATTGTAACTTTGTCTCAAATTTTTGACTTATTCTTCTGATAATTTTGACTATATTTTCTCAAACTTTTGACTTTTTTCTCACAATTTTGACATTTAAACTCAAAATTTAAACTTTTTTATGGGTCCACAAAATTTTCAAGAGCAGCCAAGTTTAAATTTTTATTTTTTAAATCTGTGGGAATGGGCTTCTATCAAAATGCTTCATCATTTGCTTAAATATAAAGAGAAATTTATTTATTTCTCTCGTGCAAAAATACGCATATTGCTTCAAAATCTTAGTAGAAGTTAAAATTCTGTTTTGTATTTTATATTCATGTTTTCATCTGAACATCTTGAGTTCAGGTTGGTGAATGATCAGAATAATGTCAGTGTCTCAGAGCAGCTTTGATTTAATATAAACATCAATGATCTGAAGAACAAAAGGAGGAACATGTTTCTTCACCTTCACTAAACTGTAAAATGTTTCTTCTCTCTGGTGTGAAGTTGTGTTTTCAGCTTCTCCTGTGGTGTCAGCTTTAACATCTTCCTCTTAAAGACCTTGGAACGACAACTTTTCAGACCTTCTGATAAAAAACAGGAAATAAAAGGACGAGCGCGCTGTGCCGTGTGATGGTAATGAGCTAATTTTCATGAAAGGCCGTCCTGCACTCCGGGAGCTCTCAGGGGGTTTGGAGCGGCGTGAGGTGTGTGAGGTGTGTGAGGTGTGTGAGAGTCTATCAGCTCGTACTGGAGCTTACTTCCTCCTCTCCTGCAGTGAATTACCTCCGGGCGGCCTCAGCTTTGTTCGCGCTCGTCTCCCGATGGAGGGACGACCTTCCTCGCCCCGTGTAAGACTGCAGAGTCACCGCCTGCGTCCTCGCGGGGATTGGAAACTCCTCTCTTCGAGAAACATGTCACGTCTGTCTCTGCACTACCTGCTCTAAATCACACCTCGCTCTCCTTGGTTCGCTTCTGTCTCTTAACCTCGTTTAACTTCCTCTTTAAATTACCTAGGATTCCTGCAGAACCAGAGTTTCCACCGAGCCGAAAACAACACAAACCAACGAGGCACCATCATTGACTGTATATAGAATAAACAGCGTGCTTCCGCCTGTCACCGTTCTACGATTTTGAAGCCAAAAAACCCCGTTTCTCTAGCCGCCATTGTGCAGCCAGAGTCTGCGCAGTAGAGAATTTCCGGTGGAGCCAAGTAAAAAAAGAGAAATAAAAATATTTATTTCTTCTTCTTCAGAAGGTTTAGTCTCCTTTTGGCTCTTTCCCGAAGTTTCTTATATCCCCGATAAAAACTACTCACGAACGGCAGCTGTCAACTATCGTAAAATGTAACTTATATCGCGGTTTTTAACGTCCAATAACTAATGAGAAACTAACTTCTCAGAAAAAAAACACCTGAACACCATGCAGCCAAATGACATCATCATACCACCTTAGAGTAAGGATGAGAGAAACGTTTCTACGAGGTATCGTAATTTTTTAAAGTTTTCCCGGCTCATATCTGGAATACATGGGGAGGCGGGGCTTATGACCTATACTGCAGCCAGACACCAGGGGGCGGGGCTTATGACCTACACTGCAGCCAGACACCAGGGGGCGGGGCTTATGACCTATACTGCAGCCAGACACCAGGGGGCGGGGCATCTGCTGGAGGCTTCAGTTTGAGCTGAACGTTGTTACGTCCACTCATTATACAGACTGTTGGCACCATCAAATGTTAGAGTCACTGACTGTTTTCCAAACCGCCTACTACATACTACATGTCAAAGTAGTAGGTAGTCGGCAGTGCCTACATGTAACTTTAAGTGAAGTTGGGGATGACCTAATCTAACTTTTATTTCCATAAATAATCTTCCTGGTTATTGTTGTTGGTGCTGAAAGGACTCTGGTAGTGATTTTTATCCCTGAGTTTGTGCTCTGTCTGTAGTTGAGGATTCTCCTCCTCCTCCTGTTTACTTTGCAGCTCACAGTTTTATTTTTGGTCTGTTATTAGACGTATGTATACGTTTGTTGTGACGCTGCAAAGCTTTATTTGTTTGATAAACATCTCATTAAGATAGACTGAATAATGTTAACTGTAACGGATTTACAATGTCAGAGACTCTGGGTCAGAGTTTGCTGCTGCTGCCTTAAATGACACCAAGAAAAACAGAAACTAGAAAAACGAATCTTTACTCAGGGTGATTTTCTGCCTCTTCATACTGATTTGTCCTTGAATGCAGATGAAGATATGTTTTCTGCAGCATCAGAAAGAAAAGAAAAACAGGGTTTTATCTGAAAGTGGAGATGACTATTTTAGGAAAGCAGCAGTTTCTTAACTCTGTCTCCTTTTAAGTCGCTTATGTTGTTCAGATTTTTGTTTTTTTTTATGCACGCAAAGACAAAAACAGTTTTTTAAAAAACACTAATCCCAAAATAGTTTCTCATTACTACCATAAAACTGAGAAAGAGTTTGGAAATGTAAGCTGTTCAGCTGAAGCACTGTGGGTAAACTTGTCAGCAGAGACAAAAAAAAAAAAAAAAAAAAAACGAAGTACGAAGCGTCTGAGTGTCAGCGAACACAACAAGCTCACAAACACGAATCAAACGCAGGAGACGAGCAGAGCGGCTGTGAAATGGATCTGTGTGGATTTACCACAGTGGAGCTCAGAGATAACACACAGAAACAGAGAGAAACAGAGAGAAACAGCAGCTGAAGACGCTGCAGACCGTCGCTGAACACCTTGACAGGCTTTTCCCGACAACAGGCCGGAGAAAAGAGAGGGAAAAAGAGAGGGAGAGTTGGCGCAGCGAGGACTTAGTCTGCAGCTCAGAGAGGAAATACATCACTGCAGGCAGCTGAGAGTGTGTGTGTGTGTGTGTGTGTGTGTGTGTGTGTGTGTGTGCACCTGCTGTTTGTCAGCCTCTCTCAGGTGTGTGTGAGTGTGTGTTTTCTATCTGCATGAGTCCAGCGCTGATAAATGACGTGTCCGAGCGCCGCACGCCGCACGCCGACAGCCCGGGCGTCGTCTCAGCAATCCACAGCGAAACCTCCTGACCTTCACACACACACACGAGCAGAATAAGCATCACACACACTCACCTTTCCTACACCTGCGACCAGAATTCATGGGTCAACTATTCATGAAACTTTGTCTGACAAAGTTGAAAAGTGTCTCTCAGACGTTTTAAAGCTGCTTTAATCTGCTTCTCTCTAACACGACGTCTTACGCGTCACATCAGGCTCCGTCTGTATGAGCTCGTTAAAGAACGTCGCCTGTCTGCTGGTCAAAGTTCGTCCATTACAACAGGCAGAAAAATCTCGCTCCTCTTTGAAGTCTCATCAGTAAAAGGATCCTTAATGTGCTGCGTTCAGACTTTGTTCGTTACCCTGACAACAGATGGAGATCTGGGCCCGATCTGTCGCATGAGGACGGAGTAAACACCAGCTGTAGATTCAGGGGGTTAGAAGAAACCTGATGCTGGAAGTTTCAGTTCTCAGCAGGGTGGATTACCCATGATCCTCTCTGCTCTGGGGTCGCTTCCTGTCACGTCCGTCAAATCCAAACAGAGCTTCTTAAAGTTAAAAGTTTTGAATACAGAAAAAATGAGAGGTAATGTATGTATCAGTTGTTACGTTGCTCTCCAGTTCCTGTAAATTCTTGAGACTGAGATGGCCACTTCAGAACCTTCACTTTATTCTGCTGTAGCCAGTGGCAGGTCCACTTGGCCTTGTGTTTATTTTATATTACTTTTGAGATAAGTTACAGTCGCTCCTGATGACTTCTTTTCAAGGCTTCAACTTTAAAAACACTGAAATATTTTTTTTTTTGTTTCATAAATGCATGTGAGCAATAGCCCAGTATACATCCATATTTTCAGTGTTATTAAAAATAGCCTCTACAAAACGTCTTCTCCTTCAATGACCCTTTTATTTCCTAAACTAACTTGACCCCCCGCTGTGATGGACTTGGTTTATTTCCTCCTGAACAATGCTCTTCTTTGAGTCTGACTGTGCGTCTCTGTCATGTCTCAATGTGAGGACAATAAAAATCTAAAGACGTTGAGATAATGGTAAATTTCCTCTTCAAACCTCGGCTCATGTTCAGATTAGAACAGTCTGTGAGGACGACTTAAAGGAGGACATGGAAGAGGACATTACGCTCTGCAACGAAAGAATAATATTCCTGACATTGTACAAGAATACAACTAAATTAATATTGTCACTGAGTGATTCAGCCTCCGACATAAAGAAAGAAAAATACAGCACTCAGGATGTTCAGAAACTCGATGTAAGAAAGAACACAGACACGAGTCCTCGTTAGTTGTTCTTTGTCATGAAAGTATGATTCATTTATGCTGGATTTATTTAGGTACTTTTACTGGGTCTTCTAATTTATCATTTTTATATTTAAGGTTATGGAACCATGCATTAAAAATACATGGGTCAATTTTTTCTTGTACTTATGTTGCTGACTGTTGTTCTCTGTTTGAGTAATATCACGTCACCAAACACTTCTTAACACAGAATAAGTAATAAAAAGTTTGTTCCATTCTTGTTGATTATGTATCTGTATTGGTTCCCAACCTTGGGTTCATGGCCCCACATGCGGTCGCCTGGTATCCAAACAAGGTCCCGTGAAATGTCTAATAATTGAAAACTGATAAAAAACATTTTCTTCAGTAATTATTATTCTTTTACAATTAAAATACAACTCACTGAACAACTGTATTTTATGTTTTAGTGCCTACTTAGCATTTAACTATGAAGAATTTTTGTATTTTTAGTATTTTATTATTAAGGATTTTATTCTTGTTAAGTATTTTGTTTGTTCCTCCTCATTGTTTACAGTTATTTGCATTGCATTTAAATCTTTAAGTGATTTGTGACAGTGTTTCAAATATTAATTGCATGTTTGCAACTGATAAAAAGTTCATTTTTTGAGATAAAACGACAAAATTTCAAAATTAAAAGTCAAAATAATTTGACTAAAAAGCCAAATTAAAAGGGACTGTCTGGATTTGGAGATTAAAAAAAAAATCAATGTGAGATGATAAAGGGGAAAAAATTGAAATAAAGTTAAAATGATGAAAGAAAGTCAATATTGTGAGAAAACAAAAAGCCGTAAATATGAAACAAAAAGTCAAAATTTTGAGCTAAAAATCTAAATATTTAGACAAAAAAAGCCAAATTATAAGAGAAAGTCGAGATTTGTAGATAAAATGGTCAAAAATGAAAGATGATAAAGTAAAAATTTTGAAATAAAGATAAAATGATGAGAGAACAGTTGATATTGTGAGGAAAAAAACCTCACAATTTTAAGATAAAAAGTCAAAATTGTAGAAAGTAAAGACCGAATTACCCGGAAAAAGCTAAGAATATGTACCAAAAAGTCAAAATTATTCGATAAAAAGTCAGATTTTAGGAATAAAAGTCAAAATTCTGAACCAAAGTCAAGCATGTAAAGAAAATAAATTAAAATCTTGAGGTTTAAAAAAAAGCCAAATTATAAGAGAAAGTGGAGGCTCAAAGATTAAGAGTCAAAATTTCAAGATAAAAAGTCAAAATTGTAAGATGATAAAGTGATAAATGTTCACTGCTCTATGTATCTTTAATTTTCCCGTGGGATAAATAAAGTTTTTTGAATTTGAAAGTTCACCTAGAACAACGTCAATATCCTGACCAGGAAAAAATAAAATTGTTTTGCACTAATTCTGGTTACTCTTTATTTACAACACAGTTTTAAAAAATAAATTAAAAAAATTATAATTTTAGAAAAAAAAAAAAACAGAAATGTGTGACGTCAAAATGGGGCCAAAGACAAAACAGGTTGAGAACCACTGCTCTAAGCTGTAATATTGGTTTTGTATTGGATGTGAATAAGTTGTGATGCCCCTATGATGTGCACAGGAGGGTAAAAGCATTAATATTGTCTTTTTGTGTGGCTTGAGTTTTTGAAAAAGCTCTAAAGGAGAAGAGCTTTCCTGACAGAGCTCAGAGAACTTTGTCACCTCTAAAACTCCTGAAGTCCCGCGGCGCAGAGGTAATCGCTGTTGATCTGAGATATTTCATTAATAAACTGCTGATGAAGCATCTTCCTCCTCCTCCTCCTCATTAACTCCTTACAGGATCCAGAGCGTCTTAAAGTGCTCCTCTGCATTATTCCTGCTCTTCATCTCCTGATAATCTCCTTCTCTCATCATAATCACCATCTTTACGCCATAATTAACATCTTAATTTGTACTTATCTGCTCGTTTTGCTCCTACTCTTCAAGACTCTGCTGACGCAGGGACTTTTGTCTGCCGTCTTTTCTTCTCGCCGCTTCACCTCCCCTCAGTCCCAGCTATTTATAACGCTGGCAGAGCAACAAAGTTCTTCGTCTGGACCAGAGCTGGGAGGCTCAAAACTCTGCGGCTAATCTGGTTAGCTTCAGAGGACACAATCCTGCCGCCTTCTTACTTTGTCAAAGTCCTCACAGAGGTCTCCTTCACAAACACACTGAGAATCACATGAGTCTCATTTACACAGCTGTGTGAAACGCTCCATTCTGATTGGTCCAGAATTCAGAACAACAGTCATGAACTCGCACAATGTAGCAACACCAAGGGCGAATCTACGCGAAGAGAACGGAACGTTGAGGGACATCGAGGGACAAAGGAGAACGGAACATCAAGGGACATCAAAGGACAACAAGGGATATCAAAGGACATTGGAAAACGGAACATCAAGGGACATCAAAGGACAACAAGAGACATCAAAGGACATTGGAAAACGGAACATCAAGGGACATCAAAGGACAACAAGGGACATCAAGGACATTGGAAAACGGAACATCAAGGGACATCAAAGGACATCAAAGGACATCAAAGGACATCAAGGGACATTAAGGGACATAGGAGAACAGAACATCAAGGAGCATCAAAGGACATCAAGGGACATCAAGGGGACACTGGAGAACAAGATATGAAGGGACATCAAGGGACATCAAGGGACATCGCGGAAAATCAAGGGACATCCAAGAGTAGAACAACAAGGGACATCAAAGGACATCAAGGGACATCAAGGGACATAGGAGAACAAAGGACATCAAAGGACATCAAGGGACATAGGAGAACAGAACATCAAGGAGCATCAAAGGACATCAAGGGACATCAAGGGGACACTGGAGAACAAGGGACATCAAAGGACATCAAGGAACATCAAGGAACATTGCGGAAAATCAAGGGACATCCAAGAGTAGAACATCAAGGAGCATCAAGGGACTTCGAGGGACATCAAGGGACATAGGAGAACAAAACATCAAGGGACATTAAAGGACATCAAGAGACGTCAAGGACACTGGAGAAAGGAGCATCAAGGGACATCAAGGAACATTGGAAAACGGAATATCAAGGAACATTGAAGGACAACAAGGGACATCAAAGGACATTGGAAAACGGTACATCATGGGACATCAAAGGACATCAAGGGACATCAAGGGACATAGGAGAACAAAGGACATCAAAGGACATCAAGGGACATTAAGGGACATCAAGGAACATCAAGGGACAGGAGAACATAGGACATCATAGGACATCAAGAGAACACTGGAGAACAAGATATGAAGGGACATCAAGGGACATTGCGGAAAATCAAGGGACATCCAAGAGTAGAACATCAAAGAGCATCAAGGGACTTCGAGGGACATCGAGGGACATTGGAAAACAGAACATCAAGGGATATCAACGAACATCATGGGACATCAAGAGATGTCAAGGTACATCACAGGACACTTGAGAACGGAACATGATTATTGGACGCTTGTAGAAAAAAATCATTTTTTCTTACTCCATTGACAGATTTTCCAGACATAATTTTTGTCTTTAAATAACTTGAAATAAGAAAATTTCAGGACCAGTTAGTTTAATGTCTCTCATTTAAAGCATAATAAGATATATTTAAACAAAAAAGAATACAGAAACATTTTGTCAGATTTCAGTTTTTACAGTAGGAAACAAATATGTTTACAGCCTGGTTCAAAACACGGTTTAAGTCGGATTTCCCTTATTTTGCTATGAGTGTTTTTTTTCTCGTTTTGAAACTCACGGGGTTATAATCACTTTACTGTTTACATCAAAACATATGCTATTAAAAAGGAACATTTGATTAAAAATAGTTTAGCAGGTTATTTAACATGGAGCTCTATGGGACTGACTTACTGCTGGAGACAGACTCTAGTGGACACTCAGGGAACTGCAGTTTATTTAACATGGAGCTCTATGGGACTGTCTCACTGCTGGAGACAGACTCTAGTGGACACTCAGGGAACTGCAGGTTATTTAACATGGAGCTCTATGGGACTGACTCACTGCTGGAGACAGACTCTAGTGGACACTCAGGGAACTGCAGTTTATTGCACCTTTAAATTGGCTCCATCATGAATTCTGGGGGTTAGTGTTTAATTTCCTGCGTCTAAAACCCTGAAAAGTCTGAGTCATTGTTTCCGATCATCATCTCTCGAAGCCTCTCACCCACATCCTGAACTATTTTGGTGTTTTTCTGTGATGGAAATAGAAAAGTAGCTCTTACTGCGCCGTTCAACTTGAAATGAAGCTTTAACTCCTCAATATAAATCTAATTTCTTCTGTTTGGTTCCTCTTCTCTGACTCTCACAGAGCGACTGTGTGTGTGTGTGTGTGTGAGTTTATGTGTGTGTTCAGGAGGATTTGTGCGGGTATTGACACTTAATGAGTCACACAGCCCCTTTAGTCCTTCTTTCTTATTGGTGTGCCCCGGTCGGCCCGTTGTTTACCTGTTTTTATTGCTGCTCAGGTGACGGGGGAGCGAGGCCGAGCGGAGGCAGAGGTGAGATAAATCTTCCTCCACTTAAACGAAGAGGAAGAGGAGCGAGAGTCGATCAGCTCGGTCTCTAAAGTTCGACTCTCTATCGCTTTAATTTCCTTACATACTCTGCTGTTTTCACCTCCAACAGGTAACAGCAAAATCTAAATACAACCTTTACTAAGTTATTGAGGCATTATTTATATTTTTTTTCAAGTAAAAGATGTAGTTTTCTTTTCATTTAAGCATTAAGTGAGGCATTTTAATGGAAGCCCAATTTCTGCCCTGTATAAAAACCAAAGAATGGGAACTTGGCTCAGTTGAAAATAAGTTTTTGGCCCATATTAAGTCAAAATCATGAGGGAAAAAAAGTCAAATTTTGACATAGAAAAAGTTGCACTTGTGCAAATTTTGAGTCTCAGTGTTAAAATTTGAAAGTTTGTGAGTCATAATTTGGGATAAAAAGTCTAAATTTTTAGCCAAAGTTTCAAGATAAAAGTGGAAATTCTAAATAAAAAGTGGAAGTTCTGAGAGAATTTGAAATTCTTAGATGTAAAGTCTAAATTTCGAGATCAAAAGTCATAATTGTTAGAAAATAAAGTCACAATTTGGAAACGCAAAAATCTAAATTTGGGATAAAAAGTCTAAATTTTGAGATGGAAAAATTAAATTCTGAGATAAAAAGTGAAAACTTTTGGATCAAAAGCCAAAATTTGAGTTAAAGTTAAAAATTCTTTTGCAGAAAGTCAATCTTTTAAAACAAAAAGATGAAATTTTTGGTCAAAAAGTGAAAAATTTCAGATAAATGATGGTATTCTGAGGTTAAAAAAAATAATAATTATAATACTTGTTAGAAAATTTTGACATTAAAAAGTAAAAATTTGATAAATAAAGTAAAAACAATTATGAGACTTTAAGCCAAAATTCAGGATAAAAAGTCTAAATTTTGAGTTAAAAATGTCAAAGTTTCAGGATAAAAGTGGAAATTCTAAATAAAAAGAGGAAGTTGTGAAAGAATTTGAAATTCTTAGATGTAAAGACTAAATTTTGAGATCAAAAGTCATAATTGTTAGAAAATAAAGTCACAATTTGGGAACGCAAAAGTCTAAATTTGGGATAAAATGTCTTAATTTTGAGATAAAAAGTGAACATTTTGGGATCAAAAGCCAAAACTTGAGTTAAAGTTAAAAATTCTTTTGTAGAAAGTCAATCTTTTAAAACAAAAAGACAACATTTTAATTCAAAAACTGAAAATTTTCAGATAAATGATGGTATTCTGAGGTAAAAAAAAAAAATAATTATGTTTTTTTGATGCTGCTCTGCTTCGTGACCTCTGTCAAACTAAACTTCAGACAACAACTGATGATGACAACAACTCACAGATTCAGTTCAGTCTAAAATAAGAAAATAAGACAAACAGATCCAGGGCAGAGAAGTGGTTCAGTCTAAACACTGAGAGTGAGTGAGTGAGAGCCAGGAAACTCAAAACTGGCTTCAACGTTCACTCTCTGCTCTATTTTTCTCTGCTTCATTTTCTCACCTTCAACTTTCACTTTTCCAGCAAACGCTGCTTCTCCAGACCCCTTTAATGACCACGTCAGGTTAACATCACATGACTTATTGTCCTTTCAAATGTTAATCTCTGAACATTATGAAACCGCGTCATACGCCATAAACTGAGGCTCCAGCTGCTGCTGTGATTGGTGAACTTCAGAAATCTACACACACTCCTGACATTTTCCCGCTGCATCATCATCGTCTCAGGATTTCACAGCGCTGAGATTTTTCAGGAACTAGAAGGAAAATATCTGAGTCTTCAGATGTTTCTACAGCACAAACACAAAGGAGCTGCAGATTCAGGTTATTGAAAACTAAGAGGAGACGTGATTGTCCGGAGCAAAGTGGATCAAACTTCAGGCGAGTGAACAGACAACTGAGGCCGAGTTGAAGGATAGTTTTAAGAAAAGGTGATATATGCAGCAGAAATACCAAATAACCATCAGGCAGAAAATAAAATAAAGATACAGAGTGAAATGTCCAAAGATGATGTGTCAAAAAAAAACCCCTCTCTTTATTTGTTTCTCTCTTTTTCTTGACCACATTTTAGCCTCAAAGTCATGTTTTAGCCTTTAAGCTCGTGTTTTAGCATTTGGCTCTTATTTTAGCTTTCAGCTTATATTTTCGCCTTTAGCTCGTGTTTTAGCCTCTAGCTCGTGTTTTAGCCTTTAGCTCGTGTTTTAGCCTCTAGCTCGTGTTTTAGCCTCTAGCTTATGTATTAGCCTTTAGCTTGTGTTTTAGCCTTTAGCTTGTGTTTTAGCCTTTAGCTTGTGTTTGAGCCTCTAGCTCATGTTTTATCCTCTAGCTCGTGTTTTAACCTCCAGCTTGTGTTTTAGCCTTTAGCTCGTGTTTTAGCCTCTAGCTCGTGTTTTAGCCTTTAGCTCGTGTTTTAGCCTTTAGCACGTGTTTGTGTTTGTGTTTATGTTTGTGAGTCCTTAGCCTTAAACTCATGTTTTAGCCTTTAGCTTGTGTTTTAGCCTTTAGCTCATGTTTTAGCCTTTAGCTTGCGTTTGAGCCTTTAGCTCGTGTTTGAGCCTTAATCTCGTGTTTTAGCCTTTAGCTCGTGTTTGAGCCTTTAGCTCGTGTTTTAGCCTTTAGCTCGTGTTTTAGCCTTTAGCTCGTGTTTGAGCCTTTAGCTTGTTTTTTAACCTCTTGCTCCTTTTTTAGCCTTTAGCTTGTGTTTGAGCTTTTAGCTTGTGTTTTAGCCTCTAGCTCATGTTTTAACCTTTAGCTCGTTTTTTAGCCTCTAGCTCGTGTTTTAGCCTTTAGCTCGTGTTTTAGCCTTTAGCTCGTGTATTAGCCTTTAGCACGTGTTTGTGTTTGTGTTTATGTTTGTGAGTCAGAATATGTGATAAAAAATCTAAATTTTGAGCTAAAAAATGTCCGAATTTTAAGGTAAAAACTAAAAATAAAAAAGATAAAAGTCTAAATTTTGGGATTAAAAGTTTAAATTTTGAGATTAAACAGGCAAACTTGTAATAAACAAAAATATAGTCAAAATTTTGAGTCTCTGAGTCAAAGTTCTTGGAATATAAAGTCTTTATTTTTAGCTTAAAATGTCAAAAATTTAAGATAAAAATTGGAAATTCTGAAATGAAAAATTCTTGGATCTAAAAAGTGGAAATTTTGAGATTACCTGTAAAAAAGTCTAATTTCCAACACCAGGATATTGAGAGGATCTTGAAGCTGACACTGGTTCTGAGTTTGTGTGATAAAACTATATTTGACCGTTTTGTGCCTCATGTTCTCCAAATGTTTGTCTCTTTGCATCTTTACCTCGACTTAAATCACAGGTGTACAGACAGTTTTCTGAACAGGAACTCTTAAAGGAGCCACACACGTCTGATAAGTGTGAGACTGTGGCTGAAGGTCGTTGTCGTATTAATGACGGAGATTTAAATCAAAGTGTTTACTCAAAGAGTGTAAACTCACCGCTGGAGCAGTCGAGTCCTCCCCAACCAGGTTCACACTGACAGGTATCAGGAGACACACAGCGACCGTGAGCGCACTCTTCAGTACACAACGCTGAGGAAGAAGAGGAAGAGGAGAAAAAGTTAAACAGCTGTTCTTTAAACTGTATTTTAAACTGGGGGGAGGGGGCATTTATGTCAGGGGTCCAAAGGCATCAGAGGCTTGGGAGTGTTTGGGTACACAATCAGAATTTAAAGCACATAATGTAATGTGAAGAGGCAGTTTTTTGTTTTTAATCTTTATAAAAACAAGTTATTTAGCAATAATTATGAATATTTTTTTGCACAGAGTGAAGCTTAAGTTGTGCATGAGTTATTTGTGGCAGTCTTTCAGATGATAATTACATGTTTGCAAACGATTAAAAGTCAAAATCTTGAGATAAAACATTTGAATTATACAAGAAAGTCAAGATTTGGAGACACAAAAATTCAGAATTGTAAGAAAAGAAAGTTACATTTTTGGGGAAAACATCAAAATATTGAAATAGAGATGCCAAATTATAAGAGAAAGTCAAGATTCTGAGATTTAAAAAAAAAAGTAAGATGATAAAGTGAAGATTTTGAAAGAATGTTGCAAATAAAAAAGAAAGTCAATATTCTGAGAAAAAGTCAAAATTTTTGGGGTAAAAAGTCAAAATTGTAGTAAATAATGACAAAGTTATTAAGAAAAAAGTGAAATATGAAACAAAAATATCTGACAGCTTTTTGAAATAAAGAGTCAGATTTGTAAGAAAGTCAATATTGTGAGAAAAAAGTCAGAATTGTAGAAAATAAAGTCAGAGTTATCAGAAAAAAGCAGGCAACAAAATATGTAACAAAAAGTCAAATTGTAAGAAAAAGTTGAGATTTGTAGGTAAAAAAAAAGTTAAAATTGTAAGATGATAAAATAGAAATGTTGAAATAAAGTTAAAATGATGAGAGGAAAATGGATTATGTGAGAAAAAAAGACAAAATTCTGAAATATTAAAGTCAAATGATGAGAGAAAAATGAGATTTCTAGAGAAAAAAAAGTCAAAATTATAAGATGATAAAGAAAAAAGTTTGAAATTAAGTTAAAATAATGAGAGAAAAGTATTTCATGTGAGGGAAAAAAGGCAAAACTTTGAGATATTAAAGCCAAATAAGAGAAAGTTGAGATTTGGTGATAATAAAAAGTCACAATTCAAGAGGATAATGTAAAAATTTTGAAATGAAGTTAAAATGATGACGGAAAAGTAGATTATGTGAGAAAGGAAAAGTCGAAATTGAGAGGGGGGGCTGTTGTATCAGAGCGTGGTGATGGTGTTTCTGATGAAGAGTTTATCGGCGCTGAACTCCTCAACATCCTCATCTTCACCTTCAGCTCCTCACCTGCTCTAATTTTTCATCCTGACAGCGGCGACGCAGTCAGAGACGCCACCGCCACCAGATACCTGAGCATCCGAACTAACGACGCCGTCAGAGAATAATAAACGACACGACAGGTTTGTACAGAGAGAAGGATCATTATCCTGTTCAGAGATTACAGGACGAAGGAGGAGGAAAGATACAAAGACCAGAGTCACTGATTCTTCTTCTTCTTCAGGAAACTCACTGACTTCAAAGAGCTTCACACCCAAAGAAACATCAAACCCACTTTTAATAAAACAAACTCCTCTTTTTAAGGATTAAATATTATGTCATTGCATCATACGCTGCATTTAAAGCAGCTGCAGGAAAAAAAAAAACGTCTCACACACTTTTCTCTGCAGAAAAGTCAAACCTTAAAGTATTTATACTTGTTTAATGAAACATAAAAAGGAGATTTAAAAGGTTAAAGTGCTTGGAAAAGGGATAAAAGCTTCAATTACAACACCACGACTCCTCAACACTTGATGGTGTTTAAGTGAGACGATGGAGCCTCAGATTTAGGCAAAAATCAGCATCTTTTTTCTTTTTTTTTTAAATAAAAAAAAAGTGTGTTTTGTGTGTTTGTTGCCAAGAGTTTGATGAGGTGATCAATCCTCCTCTTATGTTTGCTAAGTATGAAGCTGGAGCCAAGAGACAAAGTGCTTAGAGAAGCATAAAGAGCAGAAACAGGGGGCGAACAGACGACCTGTCCAAAGTTTGGAAACTCTGGACCAAAATCTCTCTTTATCCTCGCTCAACGGGAAGAAATGGAGTCAGAGAAAGGGAGGCACAGAGAAAACACAGCAGAGTTTTTCCCAAAATGCCAAAAACTTACAAAACCTCTGAAGTTTCTGTTTGATTCTGATGCTTGCACTGCAAAAACTGAAATCCAAGCAAGTCATTCTGTCTTATTTGTAGTAAAAATTGTCTTACTATTCTTGATTTGAGCCACATTCACCAGACCAGGTCATAAAAATGTCTTATTTCAAGTTTTTTTAAGACAAAAATGAGGTGTAAATTGTTTGTAACAAGTCAAAAAAATCTGCCAATGGGATAAGACGAATTCTCTCGGGAAGTTTCTTGAAATTAGAAAGATGCCTTAAAACAAGAATCTTTTATCTTATAAGTGGTAAAAAGAGGCAAAAACATCAAAGGGTAGCAATAAAATATAGTTTGATATAGTAAAAATAGCCAAAACAGCAACAAAAAATGGGATAAACCGTGGAAACACTCAATAAGAAGCAAAAAACATAATCATACAATTGCATTATAACACATAAAGTGTTCCAAAAGTGGCAAAAGAAAAGTGAAAAGTGACTAAAATGGGCAACAAGCAACAAAAGAGTAGCAGGAAACTTTTGGAGGAAACTTCAGAAAAATTCAGAAATGAGCAAAAAATGGTGAAAAGTGGTAAAAAATGGCCAAAGTCAACAAAAATGACAAGAAAGTTGGGATTAAACTTGGAAAATGATCCAAGAGTGGCAAAAAAGAGTGAA
The DNA here is from genome assembly GCA_008086565.1 of Thalassoma bifasciatum. NCBI lineage: Eukaryota > Metazoa > Chordata > Actinopteri > Labriformes > Labridae > Thalassoma > Thalassoma bifasciatum. The sequence goes on from RPOG01002413.1 coordinate 73,478, forward strand.
AAGTGTCAAAAACTGGCAAAAATTGTAAAGAAAATTGGGAGTGAACCTGGAAAATAGTGAGAAAGTACAAAAAAATGATCTAAAAGTGTGAAAAAAAGAAGGTAAAAGTGGTTGAAATGTGTAAAAAAATCAAAATTACGGGGAAAATAAGATCATTATTATTCGGGAAAAGACATCGGAATTTTGGAAAAGGTGAAATTTGGTGAGAAAAAGTCAAAATTAATTAAAAAATAAAGGCAAAATTATGAGGAAAAAGGTTGAAATCTTTGGCAAAAAAAAAACTGAAATTTGAGATAAAACGTTGGAACTTTGAGAAAAAGTTACAAAAATTAGAAAAAAGTCAACTTTTTAAAAAATGGAAAATCAAAACGTTTTTTGAGAAAGTCAAAAATTTGAGATATGAAGTTGAATTTTGAGATAAAATATCAAGATAATGGGCTACACAGTCAAATTCTTGAGCCAAGAAAGTCAATTTTCTGAGCTGAAATTTTCAGATAAAGTCACATTTTAGAAATGGTCGACTCTGCACAACCAAAGAGACAAATTATCATAAACTACCTGTGACAAAAGAAACAATCTAAGTTGTAAAAGAGGCAAAAAACAGCCAAGGGTAGCAATAAAATATAGTTTGAGGTAGTAAAAACTGCCAAAACAGCAACAAAATTGGCAAATACATTGGAATAAGACCTGGAAATACTCAAAAAGTAGCACAAAAAAAGGTCCAAAAAGCTGAAAAGCTGAAAAGCAGCAAAAGTTGGCAAGAAAAAATCTGGAGGAGACTTACAAAAAAAATTGAGAAAGTAGCAAAAATGGTGAAAAAGTGTGGAAAAATTGTGAAAAGTGGTAAAAATGTCAGAAAATATGGCAAGAAAGTTGGGATTAAACTTGGAAAACAGTCAGTTTGTTGCAAAAAAAATTGTCCAAAAGTGCCAAAAATGGGCCAAAACAACAAAAATTGTTAAGAAAATTGGGAGTGACCCTGGAAAATAGTGAGAAAGTATCAAAAAATGTTCTGAAAGTGTTAAAAAAGAAGGTAAAAGTGGTTAAAATGTGTTAAAATCAGTCCCAGTTGTAGTGGTAGTGGGTTGTTGTTGTTGTGCTGTAATTAATGAAACTAGATGGGAGCCTAAAAACAATCACACAAAAAAAAAAAAATCACAATTAAAATATAGGACAGTGATTCCCAACCTGTGGTCTGTGGCCCCCTGGTGGGCCGCAAAGATATTGCAAGTGGGCCGCAAAATCATTTACAAAATAGTCTGAATTTTAATGAAGGGTAGCTATATTAAGATACAAATGTACAGAATAATGTTTAAATATTAAAACTTGGTTATATTTGTAAGGATATTCAACATGTTCAAACGTTTGTATATAAGAAAAGTCCTTGAAGAGGGAAAGTTAAAGCCCAACATGTAACATGACCCCAAATTTAACAAAACCCTGAAATTTGATTAAACAAATGTTTTTATGCCAAGACTTTAATCACTGACCCAACATTTAACAAGTTGTTATATCGTGGGTGAATGACTTTTACCTTCTGGGCTCAGCATCTGTTACATCATTGACCAGTTATCACATTTCGGGTTTTATTACATTGTTTTTCTTACTTTTCGGGTCTTTGTTACAAATCAAGCTCAAACAAGGCGCTATACAGTCCCCATAATTATATGGTCAGAGGTGGGCCGCGAAAAATTTTTGAGACTTAAAAGTGGGCCCTGAATTGGAAAAGGTTGGGAACCACTGATATAGGAAATAACAATCATAGTTAGATTATTTTTGATAATCGTTCAGCCCTATTGGATTCTAGAAACATCAGAGTTCTTCATATATGAGACATTTTCTGCGGTTTGACGCCTGTACTTGGTTGGTCGTTAAAGTTAAAACACTTTTTAAAGCAGAAGCTGTTTGAGTTTCCCTCAGTATCACAGGCAGACGCTGTTCCCTCTCTCCCGCAGTATAAATCTTTACTCAGAGAGCCGTGCCAAGTACACATAGCTGCGAGCTTTCCTGTCCTAATGCACAAGAGAAGCTGTAAAATGTTAACACCCTGCCACCGTAAATCCAGAGAGGACGACCCCACGGTGGCTGCTCCTGCGGGAGGCGTCTAATCCTCCTCACACATTCCTCCTCCTCCTCTGCTGAAGCTGCTGCTCGGACTCAGCACTTCCCTTTCTGCTGATCCTAAATCACAGCTCGCAGCCTTAAAACATGGCTCCTTCTGCTCCGAAGTGAAGGAAAGTACGGAGAAACTTTCAGCAGCAGCTCAGAGTGTTTCATTTATGTGCAGCAGCATCATCAGCATCTAGTTTCTCGTATCTCTGTGACTGAGCAGAGGAAGTCTCCGAGCTGTCAGCTTCACCTGCTGGATGATTCACTATTTATACTCGGATACTCAGTTGATCGGCAACACGCCGCCCGGAGGAGGGATGTGAGATAAAGTTCAGACTCTGAAACAAATTTATCTCTTTCATGGCAGGAGCATCGTTCAAAAACTCTATCTTTGTTTCCACTCTCATCTCTCAGTTATAAATCTGTGTTTTTGATGTAAACAAGTTTATTTCTGCTGTAAAAGTCGACTCTTTGAATGGGTGTGTATGTGGTTTCTGCAGTTTATGACACAGCCTCTAGTGGACACTCGGGGAACTGCAGTTTTATAACTTCTCATCTCACAATGAAAAAAGAACTCTTGTGCAAAAAAAAAAGTTAAAATTTGAGATAAAAGTTGATATTTTGAGGAAAAAGTCACATATATGTGGAAAAAGGAAACATTTTGAAATAGAAAATGAAAATGTTTAAAATCAATACGGTCAAAATTTTGAAATATGAAGTCGAATTTTGAGATAAAATATTAAAGTAATAGGCTACCAAGTCAAATTTTTGAGATAACAAAGTCAATTTTCTGAGTTAAAATTTTGAGGAAAAGTCAAATTTTGAGACAAAGTCAAAATTTTGAGATGCTGTTATAAACTATCTTTACAAAAGAAACGATCAAAGTGGTAAAAAGAGGCAAAAACATTAAAGAGTAGCAAAAAAACTTGGTTTATACTAAAACAAGGGATATAAAAAGATATCCAAGGAACTGAGGATGCCAATAAGCAGAGTTCAAACTCTAATGAAGAAGTGGAAAATGAGGGATTCTGTTGAAACCAAACCACGGTCAGGTAGACCAACAAACATTTCAGCTACAACTGACAGGAAAATTGTTCTGGATGCAAAGAAAAACCCACAAATAACTTCAGCTGAAATACAGGACTCTCTGAAAGAATGTGGTCTGGCTGTTTCAAGATGTGTTACTCAACCAAAGAGACAAACTGTTAAAAACTACCTTTACAAAAGAAACTATACAAGTGGAGAAATGAGCCAAAAACAGCAAAGAGTAGGAATAAAACTCAGTTTAAGTTGGCAAAAATTGCCAAAAAGCAGCAAAATTAGCAAGAAAATTGGGCCAAAACCTGGAAAACACTCAGACAGTAGCAAAAACGGGTCAAAAGTGGCAAAAAATAGGTGGACAGTGACCAAAATGGCCAAAAATGGAAAGAAAATTTGGGGAAAACGTGGAAAAATTCAGAAAGTAGATAAAATGGTGAAAAAAATGACAAAAAAACAGTGGAATGTGGTTAAAAAAAGGCTAAAGTCAACAAAAAAACAAGATAAAACTTGAAAAATAGTCAGACGGTAACAACAAATGATCCACAAGTGGCAAAAGAAGTGAAAAGCATCAAAAATGGGCCAAAGTCAACAAAAATGGCAAGAAAATGACGAAACAACCTGGAGAGACAAAAGGTTTCAAGATGCACAATAAGGAGGCACTTGAGGAAAAATGGGCTGAAGAAAGACATTTCTACACAAATGCCACAAAGTTTCCTGCTTACAATACGCCAAACAGCACAGAGACAAGCCTCAAAACTTCTGGAACAAAGTCATTTGGAGTGATGAGAGCAAAAGTGAACTTTTTGTCCACAACCATAAACATTGTTCCATTTGGAGAGGAGTCNAGAATCTGTCTCTTTATGACAGCAGAGGTTTTAATAAGAGCTGCTCCTGCACTCCTCAAGGAGAGCTGATAAATCATTAAACTGCTGCCTAATCCTTTCATCCTGGGGCCTGAACAGAAACAGCTACAAGGAGGATTACATCAGCTCCATTAATGGCTATCAAATCAAATAATCGCCTCCTTAATTCCAGCTATTGTCTGCATGCTGAAGCCGTCTCTGTGCCCTTCAGTCTCTGGGTGTGAAACAGGAGGAAGAAGAGGAGGATGATGAGCGCTGGGACTAAACGTTCTCTAAGTGAAACCTGTTCACACATCAGGGAATCAAACCAGAGCTGTGACGCTCTGAAACACCTGAAGTCTGCAGGGTCCAGACTTTTCCACCAACATCAACAGAAAGTAGAAACTGTTTCCTCTGCGCCACGAGGTACAACTAATTATTTAACACGCACATAAAAAGACAGAAACAGTGAAACATGAAACCTACACTTTCACAGCTCCAATCTTTACACTTCAGGTTTTTACAGCTGCAGCGCTGCACGAAGGAGCAGCATGCTGGGATAAAAACTACATAAAAACTTCATAAACACTCAGGTCTCTCCTTGAAATGGTTTGTGGCATTAAAATAATACACTTTATTAAGAAGTTTTATGTTGAAAATTTACTCTTTGACATCAAAAACAAACGCTGAAGTGACCTCATAGTCAGGAACAACACTATCTGCACCTTTGGTTGGTTAAAACATAATAAACTTTCCCCATTGGGAGCAAAAACATATGCAGAAGTATCCTCATGGGAGCCAAAACATACTTAAATGCTTTCAACTATGGAGCATAATACAAAAAACTGCAGCTTAAATGCTCTTTAGGAGCCAAAAATCCACAAATTGCTCTTTCAAGAGTCAAAACATGTGCTCGATTTCCTCTTGGGAGCCAAACACAAAAGTGCCCTCTTAGAAGCCAAAATATGCAAAAAAAGGCCTTTATGGGGACAATAATATGTGCTCGAATGCCCTCTTGGGAGCCTTAACACAAAAAAGATCCTATTCGGGATCCAATAAATATATTTAATTACCTCTTTAAGGCCAAAACATGTGCCAAAGTTCCCTCTTGGAGGTCAAAATCTGCAAGGGAACCTATTTGGGAGCCACAACATATACTCAAGCCTCCTCTAAGGAGCCTAAATTCACAAATGTTCCTATTTTGGAGCCAGAGCACATGTTTTATTGACTCTAAGGAGCCAAAAATAGGCTGAACTTCCCTCCCAATTGAGCCCAAATATGCTTTATGGGAGCTGAAACATGTGCTCAAGTGCCCTATTGGGAGTCTTAATACATAAAAGATCCTATTTGAGAGGCAAAATCTGCAAAGGATCCTATTTAGGTGCCAAGACCTATACTCAAGTGTCCCTCTTGGGAGCTTATATACACAAAAGATTCTATTTGGGTGCGAAAACATGTGCTTTATTACCCCTTACGGGAGCCAAAACATATGCTTAGATGCCCTACTTGGTCTCCTTTTTTGCAAAAGATCAATTTTGAGAGCCAAGACTTATGCTGATTTGCCTCTTGGGAGCAAAACCATGAGCTGAAGTTCCCTCTTGGAAGCCAAAATACTAAAAGTGCCCTCCTTGGGATGCAAATTATGTCCTCAGGTCCCCTCTGGGCAAGGAAAATACAAAAAAGTGTGTTTTTTTGGCAGCAAAACATCTGCTCAAGTGCCCTCTTCGGGAGCTAAAATAGGCAAATGATCCCTTCAGAAAGCCAAAATATGCTTTAGTGCCATTTTGGGAGCCTAAATTCACAAAAGATCCTATTTTGGAGCCAAAACACATGTTTTCTTGACTCTAAGGAGCCAAAAAATGGGCTGAACTTCCCTCCCAATTGAGCCCACATATGCTTTATTATGCTTTATGGAAGCTAAAACATGTGCTCAAGTACCTTCTTGAACCAAAATATACAAAAGTACCTTTTTTAGAGTCAAAATATGTGCAATAGTTTCTACAAAATCTGCAAAGGATCCTATTATGGAGCCAAAACATGTACTCAAGTGTCCTCTTGGGAGCTTAAATGCACAAAAGATGCTATTTGGGTGCCAAAACATGTGCTTTATTACCTCTAACAGGAGCCAAAACGTGTGCTATAGTGCTCTCTTGGGAGTCTTGATTTGCAAAGGATAATTTTTGGGAGCCAAAATACACAAAAGATCCTGTTTGGGAGCTAAAACATATATTCAACTGCCTCTATGGAGCCAAGCATATAACCATGTGACTTCTTGGGAGCCAAAATATATATTTGATTGTCTTTTGGGAGCAAAAACATTTGCTCAAGTTCCCTTCTTGGCTCCAAAATCTTCAAAAGATCCTATTTTGGAGGCAAAACACACAAAAGTGTCTTCCCTGTGAGTCAAAACATGTGCTTCTTGGTGCCAAACTTGCAATTCATTAGTTTTTGGGAGCCAAAATACATTTTTTAGTTCCCTCCTAGTTGGCGAACAACACTAAACTTCCACTTTAGCCAGTTAAACATGATTTTTTCGTAACTTCTTGTTCTCAAAGTTACAAAACTGACAAGTTCTTACAAGGTCGTGGTGTTGGTTTGGTCTTTTTTGGAGCTACTTTCTGTAACCACTGGGCTGCTTCTGTCTAAAGTAATGGTTTGAATTTAGCTCAGGATTATGAGTTGCACTAATGTTTGAGTGTAACATGTTGTAAAATAGTCTCCCTGATATTTTCTGACACAAAACGGGAAATTTATTTGATTTTCAGGATGTGAGGAAGAGGTGAAGAAGAAGTGAAGAGGGTGAGTTAGAGCTGAAAGCTGGTTAATGGGTAACCGGGTTAGAGATGGTGAAGAAGAAGTGAAGAGTGAGAGGAAGGAGAGTGGACCGAGGAGGACAAAAAGCAAAAATCACCTCGAGCAGAGACGAGACCAACAAAAGATAATAGAAACGAGAGAGAGACAGAGAGAGAGACAGAGAGAGAGGTTAATATTCAGAGTCTGGTCCAGAAAACAGACGTAAGTTGATTTAAAAGATGTAGAAAAACAGGAAATGAAAGACAGAGCGGGACGATGCCCAGAAACAGACGGAGGAAAGCCCTCTTATCAAATTAGCAGACCCTCCTCCACCTCCTCCTCCTCCACCTCCTCCACCTCCTCCTCTTTCTGTGGCGAGGAGGAAACCTTTCAATTAGCCGGAGCCGAGCACGCTGCACGACAAAAGAGCTGTCCAAGGACGTCAGCGTTAGAGGAGCAGGCAGGCGTTTCCTGGTTAACATTGAAGAATTAGCCCTGTGTGTGTGTATGTGTGTGTGTGTGTGTGTGTGTGTGTGTGTGTGTGTGTGTGTGTGTGTGTGTGTGGCAGCGTCACACAATAGAGTCAGGCAGCATTTGTTTCGCTCCCCTGAGAGAATCTAATAAAGTTGTTTACAAGCAGATGTTGAATAAAGACACAATACACTCCTCTCCTCCTCCTCCTCCTCCTCTCCTCCTCCTCCTCTCCTCCTCCTCCTCCTCCTCCTCCTCCTCCCTCGGGCGGACTCTTTCTCTGCGTCTCTTTATGAGCCGAGGAGACACGCAGCNGGCGGGGCTTATGACCTATACTGCAGCCAGACACCAGGGGGCGGGGCTTATGACCTATACTGCAGCCAGACACCAGGGGGCGGGGCTTATGACCTATACTGCAACCAGACACCAGGGGGCGGGGCTTATGACCTATACTGCAGCCAGACACCAGGGGGAGGGGCTTATGACCGATACTGCAGCCAGACACCAGGGGGCGGGGCTTATGACCTATACTGCAGCCAGACACCAGGGGGCGGGGCATCTGCTGGAGGCTTCAGTTTGAGCCGAACGTCGTTACGTCCACTCATTATACAATCTATGGGTAGGACACAACCAGGATTCACTAACGTTACTGACATGTCTCAGAGCACTGAGCTGGGATTAGCTAAGCTAAAAGTAGCCGGCTACTAAACTACGCTACAAACTTACAAAGTTTGTTTGTTGCCACGTTTCGAACAACAGCATACAAAACAAGTCAAACACATTTAAAATAGGGCCGTACAGTGGCTGATTAATTTCCAGAATTACCGCACATGGTGTTGGAATTACCAATAATCTGACCTGCTCACACTGCCCTCAAGTGTTAGGGAGGAGTATTACACCGCAACAAAATCACAACAACAACTACGCATAATATGAAGAACTTGTGACGAACAGGGTTAATGTAGAAGTAGCAGATAGTTATAAAACCTATAAAACCTGTGGGCGGTGGCCCCCTGGTGGGCCGTGGAGGTATTGCAAGTTGGCCGCCAAAAGTCCAAATCATTTGTGGGAGTTATTTTGAAAAGATACAAAGATACAGGACAATGTCTAAAATGTTAAAATTCAGTTATGTTTTTTAGAATATTAAAAATGTAAACATATTCCTATTGGGAAAATTCTCTAAGAAGGCATTTTAGAGCCCGATAAGGAACAATGACTCAAAATTTAATAACGAAGTGTATTAAAATGTAAAAGTTATCCAGTTTCGTTACATTATTGATTTATTACGCTTTGGGTTTTATTACATTTTTTTGTATCATTTCAGGCTCAGCACTTTTGTTACATTATCAACCAGTTACTACATTTTGGGTTGTTGTTACATTGTTTTTATGAAATGTCAGGTCTTTATTACAAATTGGGCACTAACAAGGTATTATATAGCTTCTATATTCATGGGGTTGGAGGTGGACTGCAAAGATTTGTGAGACGTTAAAGTGAACCCTGGTTAAAAACTCCATTTCATTGGCTCCATTCATTTGAATGGGGCTGAGGTCAAACTTTCAAAAAGGCTACAGGCTTAAAAAACAAGTTGAAGGATAAAACACAAGATTTAGTCTAAAACAGAAGCTAAATGCTAAAACAAAAACAATAACTTAAGTACTATTCAAACACGATTGTTATAAGTTGAAGGGTGAAAACATAAGGTTGGAAAACACTGCTTTAGGGACTCCGTTTCCCATAAGCCTCCACTTCTCCAGACTCCAAAACAGGAATTAAGTGTCTAATATAAATCTTTTATATTCAGGTAAAGGCTCAAAGTGTGGCCCTCTAACTCCTCTATTCTCTGTACCAGCCTTCAGGGAGAAAACGTGAAATATTTGTGCTCTCAAATTAATAAAACACACACAGACTTGACTAATTCATCCTCTCACATTACTAAATAAAGCCCGCAGAGATAAATCCAGCTCCAATCAGCAGAGATAACAAAGGAAGCTGCTCAGTATGAGGCTCCAGTTTGAGGGTTCATGTTAAATAGTGCAGCAGGGAAGAGCAGAAAATCAAAAAGTCAATATTTTTACTGCTCTTCACGGCTCACATTAGTTCATTTAAAAGATAAGATGGTTCCTGCTTTTGTTTGGCTGCAGGCGTGTTTCTGAAACTTAATCAGCAACAAAGAACCCAGGAGGAGGAAGAGAAAGAACAAGAACAGACTGAACGTTCAGATTTGTTTCTTAGAGGCTCTGCAGTGTCATTTTTACTGGGGGGGGGTTCAAACTGGGGGGTAAACATGCAGGTTTGAACAAATCACTGCTGTAAAACTGCTGCATATAAGTAGGTATGAACACAACAATAACAGCTTAGCTCCTTTTTTAGCCTTTAACCTGTGTTTTAGCCATCAGCTCCTATTTAATAATTCTTTTTTAAGCTTTTAGATCATGTTTTAGCCGCCGCCGGCTTCTCTGGGCAAAGTGGAAAAGTCTGCTGTGGTCTGACCAGTCCACATTTACACTGCAAAAACTGAAATCTAGGCAAGTCATTCTGTCTTATTTGTAGTAAAAATTGTCTCATTGTTCTTAATTTGAGCCACTTTCACCAGACCAGGTCATAAAAATGTCTTATTTCAAGTTTTTTAAGACAAAAATGAGGTGTAAATTGCTTGTAACAAGTCAAAAAAATCTGCCAATGGGATAAGACGAATTCACCCGGGAAGTTTCTTGAAATTAGAAAGATGTCTTAAAACAAGAATCTTTTATCTTATCCCATTGGCAGAGTTTTTTTTTTACTTGTTAAGAGCAATTTACACCTCATTTTTGTCTTTAAAAAACTTGAAATGAGACATTTTTATGACCTTGTCTCGTAAATGTGGCTCAAATCAAGAATAGTAAGACAAGCTTTACTAAAAATAAGACAGAATGACTTGCTTAGATTTCAGTTTTTGCAGTGTAAACTCTTTTTGGAAATCATGGACGTGGTGTCCTCAGGGCCAAAGAGGAAAAGGACAATCAGGATTGTTCTCAGGTCAAAGTTCAAAAGCAGCATCTGTGATGGTATGGGGGTGTGTTAGTGCCCAGTGCATCATGGGTAACTGTCCCAGTATCTGTGAAGGCAGCATTAATGCTGAAAGGTACAAACAGGTTTTGGAGCAACATCTGCTGCCATCCAAGACACTTTGTCTTTTACTTAGAGAAAAAGCAACAAACTTTTACTTTGGAATTCCGGAGTTTTGTGGAGAAAGTCAGAGCTTCAACTTTAATTCTAGAACTCTGAGAGAAAAAAAAAACAGACAATAATTGGACTTCAATTCTAGAATTTTAAAAAGAAGAAGGATCAGAATCTGAGTCAAATTCTAGAATCCTGACATAGAAGTCCAAATTCAGACCAACATTCTAGAATTTTTGAGAAAAGTCAGGATTCTGAGTCAAGTTTTAAAATTCCTGACTTCTTAATTCTTTGATATTATTTCTTCAGTGTTATCTCTAGACTATCTGGAAAAAACAGACTATATTAACTCAGATTCTTGAATTCCAAGAAGAAAATTCAGAGCTACATCTTTAATTCTAGAACTCAGAGTAGAAACTGAGAATATTCAAACTTTGATTCTAGAATTCTTTTTCAGGGACGTCTCTGATTATTTCAGCAAGACAATGAAACCAAGACACATTCTGCTCCTGTTACAACAGCGTGGCTCCGTAGTAGAAGAGTGCAGCTACTAGACTGACCTGCCTGCAGTCCAGACCTGTCTCCTATTGAAAATGTGTGAAAGAATTCCAGCTCCAAAGCTTCAACAGTGTCCTCAGTTCACAAACACTGAACCAGTTAAAGGAAAGAGGATGAAACACAAACCTGTCCAAGCTTTTTAGGAACATGACTCAGCATAAATTCCAAAATGAGTGAATTTTTGCACAAAAACAATGAAGTTTTTCAGTTTGAACATTAAATATCTCGTCTTTGTGGTGTTGTCAGTTGAATATAAGTTGAAGAGGATTTGCAAATCATTGTTTTCTGTTTTTGTTTACATACAAACCCCAACTTCACTGAAATTGAGGTTTGTAGTTTTTAGCTCCTTTTTAAGCCTTTCAGGTTTTGTTTCGCCTTTAATTCATTTTCGAGCATTTAGCTCATGTTGAAGAATATGATCTGGCCTTTAGCTTGTGTTTTAACTTTTAAGCAGAGGTGGAAAAAGTACATACTTTCTGTACTAAAGTAGAAGTAGAAGCACTTGTGTTAAAAAAAGCTGAGAAAAGTAAAAGTACAAATTCATCTACTTTACCTAAGTAAAAGTGAAAAAAGTAGTAAGGAGTAGAAAGTACAGATATTTGTGTTCAAATGTAGGGAGTGAAAGCAAGAAATTATCAAAAATATGAAGATTTAAGTTGAGTACAGATACCTGAAAAATCTACTTCAGTAAAGGAACAAAGTATTTGTACTTAAGTACTTTCCACCTCTGCTTTTAAGTGTTTTTTCCTTCAAGTCATTAAAGACTTTTTGAACTACATACTACTTATTTTTTTTAGTATTTAAGCATGAAATAATGTGTTGTAAGACTTCATATGAGCCAAATTCACCTGACATGTCCAGAAAAATGTCTGATTTCAAAATATTAAGGACAAAAATGAGGTCTGAGTTGTTTGTGGAGAGTTGAAAGATCTAATAATTCAGTAAGAAAATGTACAATAGAAGTTTAATGTATTCAGAGAGTTGTTGAGTCTGCAGCTGGATGTTTGTCAGATATGATGAAGTAAAGAGACGTTTGAGAGCAGCAGTGTGTGTGTGTGTGTGTGTGTGTGTGTGTGTGTGTGATCACATCTGCCGTCTGCTCCCTTTAATTTTCTGCTGTTGTGTTTGATGTAAGGATTGTTTTCCTCCCTCTTTAATGAGCGCTGAGAGGAAACGCTGCTGTGTTTATCTTCCTCACAGAAACTCAGCAGAGAAAAAAAAACTTTCATCTGTTGATTTTACAAACATTAAAAAGAAATAATATCAGCGAATGAAACGACAGCCTGGAGAAAAGAGAGAGGAAAGACAGAGGAAAGAGAGCGGCTTAATAAAAGAGTATCAGAGATGTTTGACGGTATCTGACTCCTCATCAGCTGATGTTTTTCAGGGTCAGATTTTCTGTTTCTCATTCAAAGCTCCGTCTGTTCGTGCAGAAACGTCACGAGCTGATTGAACCGACAACGACGGCTCCAAACAGCAGAACCAGATAACCGACGCCGCCTGACGCTGGCGAGGAGATAACTGAGACTGAACCGCGGCTCCACGCCGTTCACAGATTGGAAACAAAGTTTGACAACAACAATGAAGACGACGGGAAATGAGTCTGTTTGTTACAGAGTGGAGAAATGTTGACGCCTGACGACAAACAGAAACGTCTCCTTCTCCTTCTGCTCAATAAAAGCTGAAAAAACGTCTGGATTTGATGGTGTTTAAGCTTCTTTGAATTAAATAAATGAAGAAAAAAAAACAGTTTAGATGTTAAGAGCACATTTTTGACCTCATTAAACTTCTCTCAACTTGTGCCTGAGCTGTTCCAGATCGAAGAAACTTTCTCTATCTGACCTGATAATGGAGGAAATTTACCAAACCAAAGCTAAAGAACAAAAAAAACATGTATTTACTGAACAATGTAAAAAACAGATAGAAGTTATATTTGCAATAATCAATTCTCTTTGTGACATTTTTCATTCTACATTCAAGTCAAAATCCGACGAGAACTCACGTTTGTATCTTGAAGTTAAAATTCTGAATTTTTTGCAGATTTCTGTCTCTGATCTTAAATTTCATCAAATGAGATTCTAACTTCAACTGACAAACCTTTGAAAACGGTCAAATTCTCAATTCTGTTCAAAAATTTTAACATAAAAGTTGCAGAGTTCCAACTCTGGGATCTAGAAATCTGAGAACAAAGATCGAAATTTTGGTCAAATTCTAGAATCCTGACAAAGTCAAAATTTCATACAGGGATTCTGAGTCAAGTTCTAAAATTCTGAAAAAAAAGTAGAGTCAACATTCTGACTTATAAACTTTTGGAAAATTTTAATTCTAAATTTCGAGATGTAAAAAAACCAGATTTAATGTTGTTTCTAGAGTTATGAGATAAAGAGGGAATTTTTACACAAATTCTAGAATTCCTGGAAGAGAAGTCAGAGCTATGACTTGAGTCCTAGAACTCTGAGGAAAAACTGAGAATATTCTGATATTCCGACCTCGATTCTAGAATTCTAAGAACAAAGATTTGAATTTGACTTAAATTCTAGAACTTTTATACAAAAGTCTAAATTCAGACTCTGATTCTAGAATTGTGAGAAAAGTAGAGATTCTACCTCAAGCACCATAACTCTGAAAAAAGTCAACATTCTGACTTCACCTTTTAAATTCTTTGAAAATAGAAAATTCTGACTGTGATTCTTGAATTATGGAAGAAATGTTTTTTTGGGGGGGGATATTTTTCATGGAATTTCCAGAACACATTGAAAAAAAAAGAAAATTTTTACTCTATTTCTAAGATTAACAGAATTTCCTGGAAGAAGTCAGAGCTTCAACTTTAATTCCAGAACTCTCAGAAAAAAAAAAAACAGACAATAATTGCACTTCAATTCTAGAATTTTGAAAAGGAAGGATTCTAGAATCTGAGTCAGATTCTAGAATCCTGATTTAGAAGTCCAGGTTCTAAAAAACTGAAAAAACAGTCCGACATTCTGACTTTGTCTATAATAAGAGTCTTTTATAGGTTCTGGCTGCGATTCTAAATTGTGAGTGGGAAAAAAAAAATAGAGTTTAATGCTGTGTTGAAGTTTCCTTTTGGTGATTAATAAGTTTTTTTTTTCTAGATTAATAAGAAAAAGAGACAGAAAGTTTACTCAAATTTTTGTAATCCGAGAAGAAAAGTCGGAGCTCAAACTTGAATTCTAGAACTCAGAGTAGAAACATAGAATATTCAAACTTTGATTTAGGATTTATATATATTATTCTTGTTATTTATTATTTAAGATTCTAGAATCCTGATATATAGAAGTCCGAATTCAGACCAACATTCTAGAATTTAAAAAAAGTCAGGATTCTAAGTCAAGTTCTAAAATTCTGGAAAAAAAAGTCGTCTTTTTGACTTTGACTTTATAATTCTTTGCTTTTATTTTTTCAATGTTATTTCTAGACTATCTGGAAAAAAAGACTGAATATTAACTCAGATTCTTGAATTCCAAAAAGAAAAGTCAGAGCTACATGTTTAATTCTAGAACTCAGAGTAGAAACTGAGAATATTCAAACTTTGATTCTAGAATTCTTCTGGCTCCAATTCTAGAATTCTGACGTTGATAACTGAGTGAGGAGAATAAATAACTGTCAGATCTTACAGAAGTTTTTTCTGCCTGGTCTCTAATGTTTTTTTTCTGTGTCTGTGTTGAACCTGAACCTCTTCTGTTCAGGGTTTGAGGAAGAAAACTTACGAACACAGAGGTTCCCACTTTCGTAGAATCCAGGGCAGCACTGAGAGCGACGGCGGTACATGGTCCTCACGCCGCGCCTGTACGCCGTCTTATAGCTGATCCTGAGACACACACACACACACACACGCGCACACACACACACACACACACACACACACACACACACACACACACACACACACACACACACATACAGGAGAAGTTTCCCTTAAATCAGTCTGTGCTTTCACCAAACTCTCCATCACGCTGCTCTCCAGGCTTCTCCTCCTCTAAAGTAATAAAAGCAGGTTTCAAACAGAGTTAAAGAGTGTGAACGTCCTGGAGCAGTTTCTAACAGAGCTCTTAAAGACCTCCTTAAAGTCTGTTTACACCTCCTCCACACCTCCTCAGGAGCAGAGGCTCTTAAAGCTTCAGGAGAGTTTTCCTCAAGGACGACGACAACGACGCCTTCGCCGCCGTCTGACATCTTTAGATTCAGATCGATGTCTGCGCTCTCAGCTGGAGGAGGCGCAGGAACATAAAGCTTAATGTGTTTCTGAAAAGTGGGGCGGGAGGAGGAGGAGGAAGAGGAACAGGAGGAGGAGGAGGAGGAGGAAGAGGAAGAGGAAGAGGAGGAGGAGGAGGAGGAGGAGAAGGAGGAAGAGGAGGATGTTAAAGAAGGAGGAGGAGGAGGAAGAGGAGGAAGAAGAAGACGAAGAGGAAGAGGAGGAGGAGGAAGAAGAGGAGAAGGAGGAGGAGGAGGAAGAAGAGGAGAAGGAGGAGGAGGAAGAGGAGGAAGAGGAGGAGGAAGAGGAGGAGGAGGAAGAGGAGGAGGACAACAACTGCAGCTGTGAGGCTGCGCTGGGACAAAGTTTCTCCTGAATCCAACCTGATTATTGGAGCTCTGTTTATGAAGCAGAGGCGTCTCCTGAGCCGCTCGTACTCACGGGTAACCAAGCGCAGCTCGCCAAGATGGCTCCTGACTGAGTTAATTAGAGAGTCCAGAAACAAACGGAGACAAACGTAGTAATGTCAGCGTGTTTCTCTGGATGCTTCTCTTTGTTTCTGTCTTTTCACAGGCTTCAGTTTCTCCTCCTCTCGTCTCTCTCTCTGCTCTGAAAGTGTCTCAGACGTTAGTTTGAAGGAAAATGTTTCGTCTGGTGTCATCGCTCACGCTGAGTTAGAAATGTAAAATAACTTCCCTCAGGACGTTCTTGTCTGAAAGGCTGCGACAGAAGATTTTAACCGACGACATTTCTCCAAAATGCCTCTTATATCTGTAATGTTAGATTGGGTTTGAGCTCCTGGGGGGGCCGTAGCCCTCCAGTGCCTCCTCCACTGGGTCATATTTGTGCTAATATTGCGTCTCAGTGAAGCTGTGGCCCTCAGGTGCTCGTTTCTGATCTCCCCTGCGTTCTCTTGTAATCCTGTTACTCTGCCATTTGCAGGGAAAACATGCCTGTTTTGAAAAATAAAATGTAATTCCATCCCGGCCAGTTTTTCCCCACGAGGGGGTATAAAGTCCATAAATCCTGTTTATTTATCGTCTCCTTCAGGGATTCTCTGCTTTATTATTGCTTTTAGCTGCATTTATCAAAACAAGCCGCTCCAAACTCAATTCAAGCTGTGATGTCTGGTCTTTAACCGTCGCTGCTGCAGCCACACAGCAGAATCTGAGAATTTAAGCAACATATCCTCGTTATCCATGAATATAATTATCACATTTTTCTGAATCTTCCCTCCTTGGCTGTAAATCACTGACACAGACTCACGTCATGAAGCTGTGAGATGCAAACGAACGTGAAGTCGTGAAGCAGCGTCTGAAGAAGAGACGAGGTTTAGTCTCAGCGTGAGGATCTGGTTTCTGCAGACTCTCAGAAACACATCGAGGTGTTTTTAACATCAGGGACAATAAACTGAAACCATCCGTCATCAACAAAAGAAACAAAACAACAACAACAAACTGTGGAATTAGTTCGATGAATAACTAAACCCACAAGTGAGAAAATTCCATCTTTGGCATGAACATTTCCAAACCTCTGATTTAGATTTCCTCATTATATTATATATCTTTGTGAAGGTGTTTGCAGATAAATGTGCACAAATATTTTTAATTAAAATTGGAGTATTTTAAAAAATGTGTCACCTCTCTTTGCGACACCATAAATGTGTCCAGTAAACACATATCTGATTTGAAGATGATGCAGAGAAAACTGTGGGACTATAGTTTGATCAGTTTCATACCTTATAAATTGTCAAATTTGGACATTTAACTCAATTTCCAAACTTCCTGTTTTGAATTCACTATTGTTGAATCTTGACATGTTTGGACTGCAAACTCAGGAAACCTGCAGGTTTCAGAAAGTCAAATTTAAGACTTTTTAAGAACTTTTTAATTCCTCTTTGAATGAAATTTAAGACCAAAAACACATAAATATGGTTGATAGTTGGAGGATCCTGCTGCATCACAACCAATTCATAGCGTGTCACTTCATGAGACTCGTTCAATTTTACTTTTTGACTGTTTATTGAACATAAAGTTGCTTTATTGGTTAATATCTGTATGTAAAAGTGCAAACAGTAGGGGTAGGGGGTTTATTGGGATTCACCCTAAATCTCCTTCTTGGAAAGTTCAGCAAAAAAAAAAAAAAAACATCAATAAACATGAACACATCCTTCCCTGACAAATTTAAGACCTGTAGAGTCATGTGATGGTGTCTGTCAGCTGATTTACCAACATAGATTCATTAAATGTTGTCCGACCGTCTTGGCACAGCTGACAAACACGCTACACTCTCTAAGAAAAAAACAAAAAAAACTGTTCCCACAGCGTTCCCACCTTAGAAACCCTGTTTCTACATAAAGTGAGTTTTCAGACTCTGTTTTTTTAAGAAAGCAACATACCCAGCGACTTTATCTGGAGTTTGGAGACTCTGAGTTTGAGAACTTTGGGCCCCTCCCCCAAACCAAAACACTCACAGGTGAACGAGTCTTCCTCGCTCACCTGTGCATCAGTCCATGCAGACGAATCAAACACACGCTCGACTCTTTTGTGGGTCCTGAGCCCAAATAAAGGAAAAAATAAATAAAGGAAAACAGACACTCCCTCTCTGCCCTGATCTCTTACCTACAGTTGAAATCTTTAACATCATCACTGTTTCTGTCGTCTTGGACCCTGAACACATATTTATAAACCAGTTCACACACACATGCACAAAAAGAAACCAAACATCCTGAAGGTCTAATAGTTCTTCCCTCAGCGTTTCTTTGACGTGTTTTCTTCTTCTGTCTCTGTGCAGAATGGAAACCCACAGAACCCGTACTGTAACGGCATCGAGGGAGTGATGGAGGCTTATTACCAGAGCCTGAAATCTGTGCGACTGTACGGACCCACCCACTTCTCCCCTGTTATTAACCATGTGGCCAGGTAGGTCTGCTCTAATCACAGCCTGAGCTGAGACAGGGACATGAGGAGGCTGAACGAGAGAGAGAGAGAGAGAGAGAGTACACGGGAAATACACAGAGAGTACACAGGAAATACACAGAGTACACGGGAAATACACAGAGAGAGTACACAGGAAATACACAGAGAGTACACAGGAAATACACAGAGTACACGGGAAATACACAGAGAGAGTACATAGGAAATACACAGAGAGATCACACAGATGCAGACGTCCAACTGTGCCGTTTTCTGTAGTCTTTGGTTTGTTTCTCTGTTGTCTTCTGTTTCTGGTACGAGTCTCTCAACAGATGTTTTCACGCATTAAATCTGCTTGTGGCCGAGGCTTCAGGTCGATGTAAAAACACTTTTTATTTCCTGCCGTTGTTGTTGAGTGATTCCTTATTGGTGGATGAAGTGGGTTCAGTGTTTTTAGTCCAGAGCAGGGGTGTCCAAACTAAGGCCCGGGGGTCAATTGTGGCCCGCCGTCTATTTCAGTGGTTCCCAAAGTGGGGGTCGGACCCCTTCGAGGGGTCACGAGACAGTGATAGGGGGTCGTGAAATGTGACCCAAAGTCAAAAACTATGAAAAATGCCACATTTTACCCAGAATAAATAAGAATAAAAGCAAAAATAGAGGCTGAAGATAATACAAAATGATGCAAACAGGAAATGTTTTATCTGTTTTCCACATTTTTTGTTGAAGTTTGATTCACTGAACACAGCAAAGTGAATATAAGTTGGTAAATTTTCTACCGATTAGTTAAATTAAGTAAGTAAGTAAGTTAGGGTTTTTTTTCTTTAATTTTTTTTGTCTGTTTTTGGATTGGTCCATTAGTGTTGTATCACAGCAGGGGGTTACCAGTGTCCAATGCTGCTATTTTGGGGGTCACAGGCTGAAAAGTTTGGGAACCCTTGGTCTATTTTAATGCGGCCCCCAGCTCTCATTTTGATATGTATTAATTTTGTAACTTATATTAGACATGTTCTAGTTGTGTACATTTATGGTTTCTGCCAGATGCTTGAAAAAACCATAAATATATTTGGTAACATCTCACAAAAATTCAAAAATTTGTACTGTGCATAGGCCACTTAAAAAAAATAAATAAATAAAAACACATGAGAGGACAAAAGGCTGAGTTTAAGTTATGAAATGGTAAAGAAAAGACAAAAGTTGATGCATTAAATGGTTCAGAATGCAGGATCAGAAATATTTGGGGTTGAAAATGCTTTGTCACTGTCTCATAAACAAACGTGATAAATTCCAGATCCTCATTCTGCCATAAAAAACAACATATTTTTCCTGGGTCAGGTTTTCTCCTGATAACAGCACAAGCATGTTTGACTAAACTTGGAGACAGTTTTTTGTTTTATACGACAATTATAAAAACATTTTAAACCCAAATATCTCTGATCCTGCATTCTGAACCATTTTATGCTTCAACTTTTGTCTTTTTTTGACCATTTTATACCTTTGATTCAGTTTTTTGGTCCTCTCATGTGTTTTTTTTATTACTTTTTTATTCTAAACAACTCATGAAACACATTTTGCATCATACCAATTAAATGTCAGCTGTAAAAGTTGTTGAGTTTTTGCAGATTGTACAGAGCTTTAGCTTGATAAAGTTGCCTATGCACAGTCCAAATCTTTGTGAGGTGTTACCAGATATATGAAGTTTTGATTTCAAGCACTTGACAGAAACTGTAAATGTAAATAATTAGAACATGGTTAATTTAAGCAAAACTACCCGGTCCCCGGGTTTGGACATCTCTGGTTTAAAGGATCAAACAAACAAACAAACAAACAAAAAAAAACAAAGTCAGGTTCACTCAGACTCACAGAAGATTTCCTGTTACTCCCCTTTGATAAAATGAGTTTTTATAGTCTCTGTCTTAAATACGTTTTGCTGGATTCTGGTCTCGGGAAAGTCTTGGTCAGTTTTTAATACGTCAGTTTGCCTGTTGTTCAGGAGCGATTTAACTCAGTGGTCTGTGAGTTTTTGGGGGGATTAAGTGGTCCTTGGTCTGATATGAAACACAGAAAAATAGAGATTTCTTTGAGCTGTAATTATTGAAAGATACATGGGGGAATGAAAGGGGCAGAATTTAGCCTGAAAAAGCACAACACCCCCTCTTTAAAGATCATTACAGACGTGTTTAGCTCCGTTTATCAGCAGCTCAATAAACTGAGAGGTCGCATTTCACCAACTGTTACGAGCAATTTGGTGCAACAAATCTAAAACTAACGGAGGGAGATTTTGATTGTTGATCCTCCACCAATCAACTGTTTCATATCAGGTGTTATTATCGCTGTGGATCCTTCGCTCTGTTGTGTTATTGTCAGTTATTGGAAATAAATAAATAAATGAGCTCGTCCTCTTTAGAAGAAACACTTCTGTGAGTCACACCTCCCACTTTGCTCAGATCTTTGTCCTCCATCGTAGAAAAGCTCAGCTGGTGAATGTAGTTATAGTTTTATTAGCTGATCAGAGATGCAAACCCTTCACTGCTTCTCTTAAAATATTTAGGATAAATAATAAAAGCTTCCAGTCGACATTAAGCACAAACTGTCTGCAGCTCTTTGCATAATTACACCAATAAGAGCTGATGCTTTTTGCTGCTCCTCTTCCTCCATCTCCAGCTCGTTTCTCATGATCCACAAACTGTAACGAGCTTTTTTCCCACCTCCCATCATCAGCTCTGAGCCCCCCCCCCACCTCAAAGCACCATCCGCCCACTCTCACCGTGAAACGCTGCTTTGTTCACCCTGAAAACAGAGACAAACGTGTCTAAATGAAACAGATTCCTAATGATCTGACTTTTACATTAAGCTGTGCTGATTCTCTTTTGTTTTCCTCGTTTCTTAATTCTCTTATTTTAGACGCGTCTCCTGCGTCACGTCACGACTGTTTTTGATAGATTCATTTATAGCTCACATCACAGATCACTCATTTGCCTTTAAG
>RPOG01002414.1:0-94554 GCA_008086565.1 Thalassoma bifasciatum
TTATTCTCTTCACTTTAAAATAAAAGTCTAATGTTACGGTTGCACCACCCTGACATTTGACAAGGTGAAAATTACGGGACAAAAGTTTTTTACATTTCTCAACAGCTTTAAAATTCTTTTTATTTACAAAGAATGTTTTATTTAAAAAGGTTCAAGCATAAAATAATGCCACTGTATTTTTAATTTCCATTTACAATAAATGACATTCAATTTTTAGAGTTTAATTACTGTGGATACTTGTCAGGACGGTTGCACCACCTGACATTTTGGGGGTTTGAGGAACCAAACACAAAAAAACATGTTATATTTTAATAGTTTAAAGATGTGTTCAAATAACACAGGTTTCATAGAATAAAGAAATATATTTGATGAAATACTCAATTCTTGATGTAAGGAAATATTGCATATTGCAAGATCAACATACTGACAAATAAAGTTCTGAGAAAAGATCAGTTTTGGTGACACTAGAATGAAACACAACAAAAAAAGAACATTCATGACGTTCAGGTGTGAATTGTTGATCGTGAATTAACAACCAGACAGGATTAACTGGTGCAAAGTTATGGAAAATTAAAGGATTAAGTGTTTAATTAGTGCAGAAAATTACTGATAATTAACTCGAGGAAACGTCACCGAGCAGAAAATATCTCAGTGTTTCTGGAGCAAGAATCAGGTTTTGTGGGTCACAGAAGAGGAAGTAGAGTCATTTATAAAAAACACCTTTGTGAATAAATATGTCACTTTAAAGGCTGATGTAATGAAGAAGAAGGTTTGATGTTGTTTTCTTTCGATTTATGCACAAATCTAGAAATAAACAGAAGTTAATCTACACTTTATCTGCAACCATTGTCATAATTTGACAGTTTTAAACTTGAAAAACTGACCTTGAAGTGGATTTAATACAAAACACAGTGAGATAAAAGTAATAAAAGACGACAGAACATTTCCAATGATTATCAACTTAGTTTCCTTTAGTGCGTGAATAAAATTATTATATAACTTTTCAGATTAGGAAAACTCAGATTTTCCTGCAGAAATGCAAATTTTCCCCATGATTAGTTTCGAGAAAAAAAGAAATCTGCAGGTTAAAGATTTATTTTGATGTATTATGGCAGAAAAATCAGAAAAATATAAGATCTGCACTGCAAAAATTGAAATCTAGGCAAGTTATTATGTTGGTATCTGTCATAAAAATTGTCTTATTTTTCTTGATTTCAGCCACTTTTGCTAAACCAGGTCATAAATTATCTTATTTCAAGATATTTACAGACAAAATTGAGGTCTGATTGCTTGTAATAAGTCAAAAAATCTGCAAATGGCACAAGAAAAATGCACTTGTGCAGTTTCTTGAAATAAGAAAGATGTTTTAATATGAGAAACTTTTTTTTATTACCCCAAACAAGCAATGTAAACCTCAATTTTGTCTTTAAATAACTTGGAATAAGACATTTTTATGATTTAGTCTGTTGAATGTGGCTCAAATCATGAATAATAAGATAATTTTTATTAAAAAATAAGATATAATGACTTGCTTAGGTTTCAGTTTTTGCAGTGTAACAGTAGATTTTCCTTGTATAGAAGCAGAGATTTCCCCTTCTTGTTTCCTTGGCAACAGTAAACAAATGTGCTTTGAGGAAATTAATCCTCTCTGACAGTTTGGCCTCACAACTTTGAAAGTAAGTTTGAGAAATGCGGTCCCACAGGCTCTGCTTTCGCTGCTGACGGCTATAAATAGTTCATTCACTGCAGGGGAGTGTACTATTGTCTGGAACCTGACAGGTGAGGCGTGCGTGTCCCTTTAAGACACGCTCAGATACCATCGGTGTTGTAATCCTGCGTGTAACAACCACTGAGACGTTTCTGTGTCGTTCCTGCAGGAGGAGGGAGCAAAGGGAGGAGCTGGAAGTGGAAAGAAATGCTGAAGTTTCCTCACATCAGTCAGTGCGTGGACTTCGCCATGAACATAAGTGTGTGTGTGCACCAGAGTCATCACGCCACGCATGAAGTTATCTTTATAACACACTGTTTGTTTGTTTGTTGGTTTGTTTGTTTCTCCTCCATCAGAGCGAGAGTATCACAGTCTGTGTGTGAAGCAGCCGATCGGTAAGAAACTCTTCCAGCTCTTCTGTCGGAGTCGCCCAGATCTGCAGAACTACATTTCCCTGCAGGACGCTCTGGTAAAAAAATAAAAATAAAAACATTATTACAGCAGCTTCACTCCTCAAACGTGTTAAAAACATCCTAAATAAAGGAGAAAAAGCTCCAGTGCTCCAAAAAAGAAAAAAAAACATTCATGCAAAAAGTTGGGACATAGATTAAGAAACGTTAAAGTTAGTAGTAACAGTATGAGGCTTAATGGAGAATGACTTGTTTTTGGAGCCAGCCTCTGGTGGTCATTCGAGGAACTGCATGCTTTTGGACTCAGTTTCTTCATAGAGGAAGTTTCAGTCTGGAACCAGTTTCATGCTCTGGACTGATATAAATCAGTGAAATCAGAGACGTTTCATTGCTTCAGTTGTGTTTTTTCTTTCCTCGTTGTCTCTTTCAGGAAGTGTTTGAGACCAAATCAGACGAGGAGAGAAGAGACTTTGGCGTCAGCATCATTCAGAGATTCTTAATGAGCCAGGTCTGAAAATACACAACATTAAAGACAAATTCACAGACTTTATCCTGAGTTTTTCTCTTTGTTGGTAACGTCTCGTTTCTTCAGTCCAATCAGAGCGTAACCAGCCTGCAGAAGCACGAAGAAATCTGCAGCGAGAGGCTGGAGTTCGATCCATGTGGAGACGTTTTTCACGACTGCAAAGAGTATGAGCACGCAGAAACTACACTTAAAAAAAAGAAATAATCTGACCAACATAATGGAATTGTTTCACCTGGTAACACATCAATGAATTAAGTTCTTTGAAATTATGTTAGTAAGTGAAATTAACACACTTAAAGGCAGGGTTGGCAGTCTTGGACCATTGACTGTATAATGAGTGGACGTAACGACGTTCGGCTCAAACTGAAGCCTCCAGCAGATGCCCCGCCCCCTGGTGTCTGGCTGCAGTATAGGTCATAAGCCCCGCCCCCTGGTGTCTGGCTGCAGTATAGGTCATAAGCCCCGCCCCCTGGTGTCTGGCTGCAGTATAGGTCATAAGCCCCGCCCCCTGGTGTCTGGCTGCAGTATAGGTCATAAGCCCCGCCTCCCCATGTATTCCAGATATGAGCCAAACTTTAAAAAATTACGATATCTCGTCAACGTTTCTCTCATCCTTACTCTAAGGTGGTATGATGATGTCATTTGGCTGCATGGTGATCAGGTGTTTTTTTCCTGAGAAGTTAGTTTCTCATTAGTTATTGGACGTTAAAAACCGCGATATAAGTTTCGTTTTACGATAGTTGACAGCTGCCGTTTGTGAGTAGTTTTTATCGGGGATATAAGAAACTTCAGGAAAGAGCCAAAAGGAGACTAAACCTTCTGAAGAAGGAGAAATAAATATTTTTATTTCTCTTTTTTACTCTGCTCCACCGGAAATTCTCTACTGCACAGACTCTGGCTGCACAATGGCGGCTAGAGAAACGGGGTTTTTTTGGCTTCAAAAACGTTGAACGGTGACGGGCGGAAGCACGCTGTTTATTCTATATACAGTCATTGATCGGGACATATAGATCATTTTAACCAGTATTTAAAAAAGTGTACTTGGATCAGATTTCCAACTACACCTTTGATTAAGTCAACTACACTAAAAAATAATTGAATTTTTCAGTCTCAAATTGGGTTAAAAAGTTGAATCATTAAGTAGATTTGACTTAATCAATTGTGTTAATAGGGTTTATTCATGTGATATCAAAGAACTCAATTCCTTTAGGTGTTACCATTTAAAACAATCCAATTAAGTTGGTCCAACTTCCATATTTTTTTAATTGAATAAAAGTTCACTGAAGCCTAATACTAGAAAACTGCCGCTATATTTTCAGTTTCATTTCATTTTTGTGACACTTATCTTAAAAAATTGAGTATGATTTATTCAAAAAAATTACTTCAACCAATCATGAATTCCCTTTTTACAGTGTATCTGAAAATGGTGCACGGACTAATTTTATCTTTCTTTGGTTCCTCAGAGATCTTCACGCCATCCTGAGCGGCGAACCCTTCGTGTTGTACCAGGAGAGCATGTTCTTCGACCGGTTCCTTCAGTGGAAAATGTTGGAAAGGTCAGTTTGTGTGTTAATAACCTGATTTACGCTCCGATCGTTGGATATTTTGCTTTATCTGCTGTGAAAAATTTCCCTCAAAGACTGAAAAAAAAAAAACGTTTCTCTTTAAGGCAGCCCGTCACCAAGCAGCTGTTTCGACAGTACAGACTTCTGGGAAAAGGAGGGTTTGGAGAGGTGAGGAACGGGAAAAACAACGCACAAATCACTCAAAGTTTATGAGACACATCAACGTTTGCTGTGTTTACGCTTCTCG
The DNA here is from genome assembly GCA_008086565.1 of Thalassoma bifasciatum. NCBI lineage: Eukaryota > Metazoa > Chordata > Actinopteri > Labriformes > Labridae > Thalassoma > Thalassoma bifasciatum. The sequence continues at coordinate 4,457 of RPOG01002414.1, forward strand.
CTGTTATCTGACTTCATGCACGACTGGTTCCCTCGAGGATGTAGCTCAGAATAAAACCCAAGAATGTTCAGTTTGTTTGTTTCTGTTATGAAAGAGTCGAGATCACGGGGATAAAAATAGCGTGCAAACTTAAACAAATGTCGATGTAATCATTACAAACCTGAGATCAGAATAAAAACTGGGTGACAGAATAAACACTGAAGCAGCGTTCTGGTTGGTTAAACACTTATCTTTCCTTTTGACAGATTAAAACACGATAAACTGACCTTCACTGGAATTAAAACAAATGCTTAATTTCCCTTTTGGTCTAAATATTTGAACTGCCCTCTTTTTTTTCTTTTGAGATAAGTTTGAAGCAGCCTCTTGGGACCATAATAGTTTTTATTTTCTCATTTGAAGTTTATATTTTGAGATAAAAAGTCAAATAAATGAGAAAAGAGTTAGAATTTTGATTTTTTTTTTCTTTTCATTATTTTGGTTTTGATCCCAAAATTTCACTTTTCTACAGTTTGAGATTTTTCAATGATGATTTTTGTCTCAGAGTTTCAACTTTATATCTCACAATTTTGACTTTTTCCTCATTGTTTTGACATTGATCTCAAAATGTCTCTTTTTTTGACCCCAGATTTTTAACATTTAATCTCATAATTTTCACTTTGATCCCACAGTGTTACTTCTTTTTTTAAACCTCTGAATTTTTTTGATTCTTTGAGCAGACAGTTTTTTTTCCCCTATAGTGTTTTCTGTCTTAAAAGTTCAACTTTATTAGTCACAATTTTGACTTTTCCTCATTGTTTTGACTTTGATCTTAAAATTTTGCTTTGTTTACTCCAGATTTTTTACCTTCAATATCATTTTTTTTTTTTTTCAGAAGTGTCACTTTTTTGACCCCAGAGTTTTAACTTTTAACTTCATAATTTTCCACTTTATATGTCACAATTTTGAATTTTTCCTCATAATTTTGACTCCTCATCTCTAAATTATTTTTCCAACCCCAGAATTTCAACTTTTTATCTCATATTTGTGACTCTAGTCTCTCAGTCTCCACATTTTCATTTTATTTCTCATACTGAATTTTGCCTTAACTAACTTTTTTACCCCAGAATTTTGACTTTTAATATCATATTTTTTTTACTTTGCTCTTAAAAGTTTGAGATTTTCCCATGATGATTTTTGTCTCAAAGTTTCAACTTGATATTTCACAATTTTGACTTTTTTCTAATTGTTTTGACATTATTTTTACCCCAGATTTTTAACCTTCAATCTCATAATTTTGTCCTTCTAATTTCAGAATGTTAATTTTTTTTTTACCTCAGAATTTTGACCTTTAATCTCATAATTTTTACTTTGATCTCAGAATTTTAAGTATTTTACCCCAGAATTTTGACTTGATTTTCTTTTTTCCCATAGAGATTTCCGTCTTAATTTTTTAACTTTATGTCTCACTACTCTTAACTTTTTATCTCAAATTCACTTTTTTTTTTTTTTACCCCTGAATTTCAACTTTTAATCTCATAATTGTGACTCTAATCTTGACATTTACAATTTTTCCCATACTGAATTTTGTCTCAAAATTACATCTTCTTATCTCCAAACTCCAAACTTTTGATGTTGCATCTCATAATCTGGACCTTTTGGCTCAGAATTTACTTCTTTTTGCAAGATCTTGACGTCTCATCTCAAAGTTTTTACGTTTTGCCTCAAAAATTTTACTTTTTAATCTCTAAATTTCAACTTTTTGTCTTAAAAATTCTGAGAGTATGTCTGGTCACTGTACTTTAAGATGAGGTTTACCAGCAGCTGCAGCTTTAGAGCAACAGTGCATCAGTCTTTAAAAAAGAAAAATGATGATGAACTAAAATGGGCCAGAAAGTGAAACCCTCTTTGTTCTCCTGAGTCTTAAATGTTTGTGATTGGTCTGCAGGTGTGGGCGTGTCAGACTCGAGCCACAGGGATGATGTACGCCTGTAAAAAGTTAGAAAAGACCAACGTGAAGAAGAGGAGAGGAGAAGGTATGGCTCTGAACGAGAAACAGATTCTGGAGGAGCTGGACAGTCGCTTCGTGGTGAGAAACTGGAGTTTTACATCTTTGGTGAGGAAAAGTTCAGCTCCACTAACGTTTCTCTCTCTCCAGGTGAACCTGGCGTACGCCTACGAGACCAAACACGCCCTCTGTATGGTTCTGACCATGATGAGTGGAGGAGACTTAAGGTTCCACATTTATAACATGGGAGAACCTGGACTGAGCAAAGACAGAGTTCAGTTCTACGCTGCAGAGGTTTGTTGTGGACTCATGCACCTGCACCACAAGGCCATCGTCTACAGGTGAGTAGAATAGAATAGAATAGAATTGAATAAATCTTTATTGTCCACCAAGGTGAAAAATTGTCTTCGGCTCACCAACATATAGAAACAGACAGCTCTAAAAATACAAACATGATTACATGGACATAATAGAAATGAAAAGAGGCAGATGGAGGGTAAAAAGAAAAAAAAGAAAAAAGGCTAAAAGAGGGTAAAAGATTTTCACACATTAACTCTGGATTTGTCCCTTTGTTGAGTTTAGGATGGTAATGGCATTTGGTGTGAAAGATTTTTTAAAGACTCCTTTGGCCAGAGGACCTCTGTAGCACCTCCCTGACCTCAGGGGCTCAAAGTTGCTGGAAAGAGGGTGAGAGCTGTCTGCCACAATTCTCCCAGCTTTCCTCCTCATCCTTTCACTATAAAGATGGCTGAGTGGCTTTTGGGGTTTACCCACAATTTTACTCGCCAAAGACACGATCCTATTCAGTTTATTCTTGACCAAACCACGCCGAAAGATGAAATGTTAGGACGTTTTCGATGTGTGTGCTGTACACAAGTTCTAACAGTTTTGGACTGATACCAAGACAACTCAACCTTCTAAGGAGATGCAGTCGCTGGGAGCATTTCTTAAATATAACAGCTGTGTTTTCAGCAAAACACAGCTGACTGTCAAGAACTGTACCAAGGTATCTGAAAGTCTCCACTATTTCCACAGGCTGACCATCAAGTGAGACTGACTGTATCTTCAGATCGTGCTTGGTGCAGAGGAACAACTAAGGCCATGTCGTCTGCATATTTGATCAATTTAAAATTACTTTCATTTAGTGCCAATTCATTTGTAAAAAGAGAGAAAAAAAGAGTAAAAAAAAGAGTAAAAAAAAACCCATCCATGTCACCTACAGGGCTCAGAGAAGAGGAACTGACCAAAAATAAAAGTTAAACATGGGCCGTTTTCGAATTCGCCTACTACAAGCTACTTTCCAATGCAGTATGTAGTAGACACTGATACTGATACTATATGTGTAAGTTATATTAGGACAACTTAATAAACATTGAATCAATACATTCTCCAGAAAGAAAGCTAAATTTTGGAGGAAAAATTTAGAATTTTTGGTTTTGAAAAGTCCCAAATTTAACGCCCAAAACAGGGTTAAAAGACGTTTTCTGCAGTTATTATTAATGATTATAGGTCCAACGACTATAAACATCATTAGTTTAATCAGGAGACTCTGATCTTTGTAATAACTGCAGAGAACGTCTGTGTTTAAATGTGGATGTTGCAGCAAAATTCATCAGATTTGATTTTTAATATGACACCATATGTTATTCATTGAAAATAATCTGGAGTGGATTGACTTTTTACTTTTAGAGATGATGGAAAAACTGTTTCTGATAATGCAGGTATGATTTCAAATATGTTAATAGGATCATAATAACATATACGATGTAAGTTCCCCACTTAAAATATGTTTTAGGGTTTTACACTTGATGCTTTTGATACTTCAGAAATTTGAGGTAATGTTTATCATTAAGGGGAATGAAGGAAAGAAACTAAACTAATGAGATGTTGTCTCAAGGATGGAGAATTACCTGTGTGGGTGTGGAAGTGTGACATGTGTAAGAACAGAGTGTGCAAGTGCAGAGTGCAAAATGTGTAGTGCAGAATGTGTATGTGCAGGATACGTATTTGCTTAAAACCCTCCTCCTGTGTTAGCTTTCTGTTACCTTCCCCGGTGTTAAACAAGCTTTAAAATACACTAAAAACAAAACACATGATCGAGTTTTTTTTGTTATCTCTTGGTTTCCTTGTAAGGCTTCCTTATCCATGAAAATATTGGGTTTCATATTTTTGGTGTGGGTCTCAGGGCCCAATGTTTAGCAGTAAACCTCTTGATTTCAATAAAAAGCAGAAAAAAATAACCTAAAGAGAATCCTATAAATAAACCAAAGGGTTTTTGTGTTACCTGCCTATTATTGAGGGGTATAGAACACATCTCTGAAATAAATTTGCTCTATTTATTTTTTCATTTTAAAATTAGCAACTATAGTAACATCTATGGTGTTAGGGTCAGTTTTGACCCATACATATATTTTTCAAAAAAATGCAAAAATATATATTTTGCCAGCAATAGAACTTTAATATAAAGACGTAGAAACACAGATTCATAAAACAAAATATTGATTTGTGAGCGTGCATGTTTTTAGATGCATGTGTGGCAAAAAGTTAGACTTTTTGTGTCTTTGCAGAGAAACTTTTTGCATCAGAAACACAAATGAGTGAAGCTCACATGATTGGGAGAGGAGGTGTCTGTCATTGTGATGGCTGACAGTGCACTTATGATTTCAATTTTGGCTCTAAATATTGGTTTATAATCTTATTTTTATAACCGGGTCAAAACCGACCCTAACACAACAAGCAACAAAATTTCAATCAGGGCATTTTATAATGTTGAGATTTTTTTTTTTTTTTTTTTAAATAATTTTGTTGGAATCAACGTTCCTGACAAAGTCAAGAAGCCTTGATGCAGTAAACCAATGTTAAGTGATTTTTTTTTATGCATTTAAAAACTAAAACAGGTCAGTGGCGACTCTAACACAAGAGGAAGGATAATGCGTAAGCACAAAATGGGTAAATGCATAAGAGCAGAATGAATTTGTAAGTGCAGAATCAAGAGTCGTGCAAAATGCATTGCATGGAATGCGTAAGTGCAGAATGAGTGAATGCATAAGCCTGGAGTGAATGCATTAGTGCAGAATCTGTAAGTCCAGAATGCGTAGCGCAAAATGAGTAAATGCATAAGCGCAGAATTAATTCATACGTGTGGAATGTGTTGTGCAAAATGCGTAGCACAGAATGAGTAAAGGTGCAGTGAGTGTTTAGTCACAGTTTCATGCTGCTCAGTGAGTTTTTCAATTTAAGGTCCATAAAATGACAAGACGTGTTTCGTGATCTTTGTAAAAAAAACCGTTAAGGAGTAGAATCGGCATCGTACCAGTATCACTGATATTCGCCTGAGTTTTATTCAGTTTCAGATCAGGAAGAAACTGGAGGTTATGGAACGTCACAAGTTTGGATAGATTCTGCACAGAGCGATAAAAAGTATAAGAGCCACACCTGTTCTCTTGACCCACATCAGCTCAAACCCAAACAGAGCCAGGCTTTACTGATCTCACCTGTACTTAACTCTTGAAGTGCATGATGGGATTGTTTTTCTGACTCTGTGCTCAACTTTTCCATCACAAGTGTCTTTATTGTTTGATTCGTGGGAAAAACATTTGGCAGCTTTTAAAAAGGAAACTTTAATAACCGTGTCTGGTTTCTTTAAAAAAAACATCCTCCTCTTTAAAAAAAACAAAAACAACAAAGACTGGATTATTTTATTTGTGCAGATTCTTCCTGTAACATGATCAACACCTAAAAATAAACCTGAGACTAAATTTACTGCAACTTACTGGAACAAGTTTAAAAATGTTTGTACTTGGCAGACATTTAAACCACATGTCAAAAAAAAAGTCCCGTGCTAAATTAAGATGAGAAATTCCGTTTACGTCACGTCTCTGGACCTGAATCAACCGCCGTGTTTTTTCTTCCAGGGACCTGAAGCCAGAAAACATTCTCCTGGATGACACAGGTATGTGTAACCTCCTGTTTGTGTGAGTGATTAACGACTTATAAACATCGCCACGGCAACAACAAAAACACACAGGTCACACTCCCGTCTGATCATGACGAAACCGCTCACAATCACCTGGTTTAAGTTTCTATTTATATTATTACTATTTATAACTCTGAGGAGTCAAACTGCAGATCGGGTTATTTTTCATTTATTATTTTACATCAGATATTTGAGATAAATTTCAAATATTTGAGATGGAAAAGTTGAAATTATTGGACAAAAGGTTAAAAATTTTGGAGAATTTTTTGGATAAAAAGCCAAAATGACAGAGAAAAGTCAAAATTTTAATTTGATAAAACTCAAGGTTTTAGGATGCAAACTTAAAAATGTGAGGAAAAAGTTGTAATTAAAAAAAACTTGAGGTAAAATGTCAAAATTACAAGTAAAAGTGTTAAAATTTTGAGATAAAAGGTTAAATTTGAAACTGTAAAAAACAAACAAACATAAGAACAAAGTCAAATTTTACATAAAAAGTAAAACATTTAGGATAAAAAGTTGAATTTTTGCATAAACAAGTGGAAATGTAGACATTTAATGTCAAAATTACTGGGAAATAAGATAAGATTTTGTGATAAAAAGTCAAAATTTTGTAAAAAAAAAAAAAAAAAAAGGCAAAATTTGGAAACGAGGGCAACATTCTTTTTTGGAAAATTGACATTTATTTGAGATAAAGAGATAACGTTTGAAAGGAAAAAAATGTTGAAAAAAGTCAAAATTTTCACTCTCCATCCATGTGGGAGAGGTTAAATCAAAATGACAGAAAAAGTCAAAACGATTGAAACTCTGAGTTTTGTAATTGAAGTTGAAATTGTGAGAATAAGTTGAACTTTTGAGAGAAAAATCAAAATCTTAATGTTAAAATGTCACAACTACAAGGTGAGTCAAACTATTGAAATTAAAAGTAAAATTTTGAAAAAGTTAAAAAATAATTCGAAATAAAATCAAAATTTTACATAAAAAGCCAAAAATTGGAGTTGAAAAGTAAAAACTTCTGCATAAAAAAGTCGAAATTTTGATATCTAAAGTCAAAATCATGGGAAAATAAGTTTAAATTTTGAAGTTAAAAGTCAAAAATTTGGGACAAAAGGGCAAAATTATTGTAAAATAGTAATTAGTAAATAATTAGTTTGTGTTATGAAGCTACTTTGTCGTATTTGAGGAAGCAGGGGGGGGGGGGTCCACTTTGTGGGTTTAGGATATTTTTCACCCTAGTTTTTTTTATTTCCCTCTTCTTTTATGTCCTGAGGTTGTGGGTCTCGATCACTAAAGTCTGATCATGATGAAACTTTCTCATTCACCTGGTTAAGTTTCTATTTTTAGCTCTGAGGAGTCGACCAATCAGAGTGCAGATTGTTTTACAGACGCGTTGACCTTAAAAGGAAACAGCTTAAATGACAGATCGAGGAAGTGTGTGTGTGTGTGTGTGTGTGTGTGTGTGTGTGACGTCTGTTTGAACAAACCTGTGTGTGCACCTGTTTCTTCACACCTGCTCTGCAGACCTGGAAACACCTTTCTGTCTCTCTCTCTCTCTCTCTCTCTCTCTCCTGCTGTTGGTGACAGTTTTCACATGTTTTTATATTTTCAGTAGTTTCAGTAACAACAGACAGAAGTTTCACAGTTTCACAGTTTGACTCTTAAAGCTGTTCAGTGAAAGTTTGCTCAGGTTTTTGCTCCTTGTTTCCCTGAAGGTCACATCCGAATCTCTGACCTGGGTTTGGCTGTGAAACTCTCTGAGGGGGGGCTGGTCCGAGGCCGCGTGGGCACGCTGGGATACATGGGTACGTACACGGGCCGCATTTTAACAACAACACGTTAACCACATGTTAGTAACATCCGTCCATCAAGAGCCAATTTCTGGTGTTTTATTCCTCAAGATCAATCAAAATACAAATAAAATAATAAAATATAAACACTGCAACCCCCCGGAAAAAAAGTCAAGATACTGAGATTAAGAGAAAATCAAGCAAATTTTAAGATGAAAGTTAAAATTTTGAGATGAAAGTACATATTTTAGAACAAGTGGAAGTTTCGAGATAAAGTCAAAATAATGTGAAAAAAGTCATTATCCTCAGATTTAAAGTAGAGATTTTGAAATTAATTCAAAATTGTGTAAAAAAAGTGAAAATTTTAAGATAAGTGTTTAGATTTTGAGATCAAAAGTTAAAAAAACAAAAACAAGAAAAAGAAAAGAAAAGAATTCATAACAAAAGTCAAAAACTGGGATAAAGTCAAAGAATGAAGATGAAGTTAGTCTTTTTTAAATAAAATGTTTTAAAATAAAAAGTTAGAAAAGGTTTTTGTGACATGAAGTTGAAATTTTTTAGACAAAAAAATCAAGATGATAAGAGTTTGATAAAAGTCAAAAACCTGGATAAAGTTTAAAAAGAGAGAATTAAGTCAGTATTTTGATATAAAAAGTCTAAATTGCGAGACAATAAGTCAAAAATGATGATAAATAAGTCAAAAGTTATGATGAAGGTCAAATAAAAACTTCAAATTGAGACAAAAGGTCAAAATGAGAAAAAAGTTCAATGTTAAGTCAAAAGGGATAATACTCAAAAATGTTTGGATTAAGTCAAAAAAGTTTAGATAAAATGTTGAAAATAATGAAATAAAAAGTCAAAACTGATGGAAAAAATATCATATATTTGAGATTTTTGAAAAAAAGTAGAAATTTTGAGACAAAAAGTCAAATCTTGAGGGAAAAAAAAATCATGTGGAAATATTTTGGACTTGAAGGTATTTGTCACCTTGTTTTTTTTTTTTTTTTTTTTTAAATCTCCCTCTCTTCATCCAGCTCCTGAGGTCGTGGCCCACAAACACTACGGCCTGAGCGCTGACTGGTGGGGTCTGGGTTGTTTGATTTACGAGATGACGGCGGGTCAGCCTCCTTTCAGAGCGCGGGGGGAACATCCCAAACCTGCAGACATGGAGAAGAGGATTTTAACGGACAAAGAGGAATACTGGGACAAGTTTGGAAAAGCTGCTAAAAACATCTGTGCATCAGTGAGTCACAAACGGAGGAAACTCATGTGCAATATTTCCTTCCATCATGAATTGAGTATTTCATCACATGTATTTCTTTATTCTATGAAACCTGTGTTATTTGAACACATCTTTAAACTATTAAAATATAACATGTTTTTTTGTGTTTTGGTTCCTCAAACCCCCAAAATGTCAGGTGGTGCAACCGTCCTGACAAGTATCCACAGTAATTAAACTCTAAAAATTGAATGTCAGTTATTGTAAATGGAAATTAAAAATACAGTGGCATTATTTTATGCTTGAACCTTTTTAAATAAAACATTCTTTGCAAATAAAAAGAATTTTAAAACTGTTGAGAAATGTAAAAAACTTTTGTCCCGTAATTTTCACCTTGTCAAATGTCAGGGTGGGGCAACCGTAACATTAGACTTTTATTTTAAAGTGAAGAGAATAAAACAGGAAACAGGAAACTGCATCAGCCAGAGGAGCCCAAATGACATTTGTGACCAAGTGGAAAAGTTTGTAGATTTCTCTGAAATACTGATAAAAAAGGTTTTTTCACTTCATTGGTGACTGGAACAATTTCCATGTCAGGTGGNACAACCAATGTAATAATGTGAAATGTTATTTTAACATCAAATTATTTATCTTATTCACAAATAAAAGAAATGAAACACACAAAATGAAAATGTATGAGTCACTACAGACACTTGAGAGATACTTGCCGATAATTTCACACAGAAAAAATAACAGGAACATATAAATATATTTTCATATATTTGGTTGCACCACCTGACATTTTTGGGTGCTCAAATTAAAAATACTAAAAAATAATGAACCTAAAAACTTTGAAATGTTGGTCAACTACTGAAATCTGTTAGAAAACATAATTCTTCACTCAGAAATATTTTTTTTATCCATTTTCAAATAACTTTTTAAAAATATGTTTTTTAGACCTTCTTTTTGTCGTTGACCCAAAAACATAAAAACATGATGGTGACAGGTTTGGTTTCTGTTTCAGCTCCTGAGGAAAGATCCGAGCGAGCGTCTCGGCTGCAGCAGCTCAGGAGGAAAAGAAGTTCAGACTCATCCCTTTTTTAAAAGCATCAACTTCAGGATGTTGGAGGCTGGGCTGGTGGAGCCGACTTTTAAACCTGACGTTAGTGAAAAAACAATCCAGACTTTTTCCTGAGCTTCAGAACAGACAAAGACCTGACGTTTAAACTTTGATGTTTTTGTTTTACAGCCTAATAAAGTTTACTGCAGCGACGTTCAGGACATCGAGGAGTTTTCTCCGGTGAAAGGCGTCACTCTGGACCACAGAGACGCCGACTTTTACTCTGAGTTCTGCACAGGACGAGTCCCCATCACCTGGCAGAACGAGGTACCACGACACTTTTCTACACTGTAAAACAAAAACAGATGTGTTCAATCAAAACTCAAGCTGCTCTGGATTTGTGAGTTCTGAGGCCAAATAAAAATCTTGAGTTAGAACGAAATAAAAACATTTTTGTTGAGATAACTTATTCATCATATCTACTGTAACTTAAAGTTTTGAGTCCTACAAATCAAGAATCCCCAAAAACAAAAACACTGGTGGGAATTGAACTTCTCTTCAAGCCTTAAAAGGTTTACTTTGAGTTTTTGCATCTTAACTAATGATATGAGACAAACTTTTCTAAACAAAGATCATAAAGGAAGTTCAGATAACTACTTTAAAGTAGTTTGCAACAATACAGAACATTTTTTGTTTACTGAATCAATATATCATTATCACACGAAAGCCTGTTTACACCAATTTAAATTAAAAAAATATATATATTAACTTTGCTGAGATTTCTTTTTTGCCAATATTAAGTGGAAATTTTGGGATAAAAAGTTGAAATTACAAGTAAATAAAGTCGAAATTCTGAGATAAAAGTCAAAACTTTGGGTTAAATAGTTGAAATTTTGAGTTAGGTTGAAATTTTGAGATGACATAATGTAAATTTTGAGTTAATAAAGTAGAAATTATGGGATTAAAAGTCAAACATTTCCAGTTAATAACCATAAAATTTTAACTTTAATCTCTCAATTTTAACTTTCTATCTTGGGATTTTGACTATAAACCCCAAATTTGGATTTTTAGCTCAAGATTTTGACTTTTTATTTCAAATTTTGACTTTTCATCTCAAACACTTTGATTTCATAAACACAAAATTTCAACTCCTATCTTAAAATTTTGACTTCATAGACTCGAAATTATTTACTTTTTACCTTAAAATTCTTACTTTATATTGGCAGAAAAGAAAATAAAGAAATCTGAACAAAATAAGTTTTACCTTTTTTTCTTTAACTGGTGGAATGGGGCTTTCATATTATCAGGCCAACAAATTAAAGCAGTGATTCCCAACCTGTGGGCTGTGGCCCCCTGGTGGGCCGCGAAGGCATTGCAAGTGGGCCGCCAAATCATTTCCCAAAAGTGTGATTTTTATGTGTGTCTGTGTGGGGGTTTATAAAGACATAAAGATAAAAACAAACAATAATGTTTTAAGTGTAAAGAAAAAGCAGGAAAAACATAGAATAGTGTAGGGTTTTTTTGTTTTTTTGTTTTTTTTTTTACCAAAGTTAGTGCGAGCAAATGGGTTATTTTCCAAAAATTTTCAAGGATGACATGAGAATCAAGTTGATAAACTTCTCTTCTTTCCCGCTCAGTTAATGAATGTTGCTGGTTATGAAACTTGAAAATCTGACAATTCTACCAGTTTTTTTCAGGGTTTGGATTGGACAAATTGTTTATAAATCCCAGTCATTTTAAAGTTAGTATTAATTTTCTTTTTTGCCCCAGTAGGTTTGGTATCTTGATGGTTAAACATGTTCAAATATTCATGAACATATTTTTAAAAAAGTGCCCCAAAAAGGCATTATATGGCTTCTGTATTTATGGGATCAGAGTTGGGCCGCGAAAATGTTGGAGACTTAAAAGTGGGCCCTGAGCTGGAAAAAGTTGGGAACCACTGAATTAAATTTTTTTATTTTTACAGTGAAGAAGAAGACTGGAACGATGTAAAAAAAAACTGCAGAAATCTTTAATTTCCAGACTCTTTTTTTTCTTCTGTAGGTGATAGAAACCGGTTGTTTCCGGGAGCTGAACCTGTTTGGCCCTGAAGGATCTCGATCTCCAGACCTGGACTGGACTCAGACCCCCAGGACCAAAAGTGAGAGCCCCAAACCGAGTCTGCTGCAGAGGATCTTCCACCGCAGAAACGTACGAACACTTTCCTACAAATAAAAAGAACCTGTTTTAACTCCTCGCGTCTTAAATAAGCTTTAAAATACACTAAAAACAAAACATATGATCGAGTTTTTTTTGTCATCTCTTGGTTTCCTTGTAAGGCTTCCTTATCCATGAAAATATTGGGTTTCATATTTTTGGTGTGGGTTTCAGGGCCCAATGTTTAGCAGTATACCTCTTGATTTCAATAAAAAGCAGAAAAAATAACCTAAAGAGAATCCTATAAATCAGTGGTTCCCAACCTTTTCCAAATCAGGGCGCACTTTTAAGTCTCAAGAATTTTTGCGGCCCACATCTGACCCTGGAAGTACTGATTCTGTAATAACTGGTTAAAATGTGGGCTAGTAGTCACATTTTTAGATTACACAACATTTGTTTTATTACATTTTCGTGCTTCATTGCATTTTTTAATTACACTGTAGACCTTTGAAATTTGGGGTCATGTTACATGTTGGGCTTTAACATGCCTTCTTAAAGGACTTTTCTTAGATACAAATGTCTGAACATGTTGAATATCCTTTAAGTCATTATTCTTTATATTTGTATCTTTATACAATTACCCCTCATTAAATTTCAGACTATTTTGGAAATGATTTGGCGGCCCACTTGCAATATCTCTGCGGCCCACCAGGGGGCCATGGACCACAGGTTGGGAAACACTGCTATAAATAAACCAAAGGTTGTTCTATTACCTGCCTATTATTGAGGGGTATAGAACACATCTCTAAAATAAATTTGCTCTAATTATTTTTTCATTTTAAAATGAGCAACTATAGTAACATCTATGGTGTTATGGTCAGTTTTGACCCATACATATATTTTTCAAAAAAATGCAAAAATATATATTTTTCCAGCAATAGAACTTTAATATAAACACATAGAAACACAGAACAGGTCATAAAACAAAATATTGATTTGTGAGCGTGCATGTTTTTAGATGCATGTGTGGCAAAAAGTGACACTTTTTGTGTCTTTGCAGAGAAACTTTTTGCATCGGAAACACAAATGAGTGAAGCTCACATGATTGGGAGAGGAGGTGTCTGTCATTGTGATGGCTGACAGTGCACTTATGATTTCAATTTTGGCTCTAAATATTGGTTTATAATCTTATTTTTATAACCGGGTCAAAACCGACCCTAACACAACAAGTGACACAATTTCAACCAGGGCATTTTATAATGTTTAGATTTTTTTTTTTTGTTAAATAATTTTGTTGGAATCAACGTTCCTGACAAAGTCAAGAAGCCTTGATGCAGTAAACCAATTTGAAGTGATTCTTTTATGCATTTAAAAACTAAAACGGGTCGGTGGCGACCCTAACACAAGAGGAAAGTTAAGTTTTTAAGTTTTTAAACAGAGACTAATGTTTTTATTTTCTCTCACAGCATCATCCAGAAACAGAGGAGAGTAAAACCAACCTGGTGTCCAGTGAGTACATGGGCTCAGGACTTTTCAGCACCGCCCTCTAGTGGACGCACAAACAAACAGACTCTTAAAAAAAAAAAAAATAAAAAAATAAAAAAAAAATTTACAGTTCAGCAGGAAGGACCAAAAACCAGAATCTCTTTTTATACGAGTTTTACAACTTCATACACGAGCACTTTCTTTAAACCCTGACATCAAACTGTTCCACTCTAAATTCTTTCTTTTAAAACTCAAATTTGCAGTTTTTATTGCAAATCTTATAAAAAACATACTGCAGTTACTTCCGTCTTTTTTTATCTCCTTTTTTTTTTTTTCGTCGGTGACTTTCTAACTCTGTTAACACCATTTTCTGATTTCAATCTTGTTTTTATGACGTCTGCAGTTTGTAAAAAATGTGAATATTTCTGTGTTTTAAACTTTTGAGCTTATAATAGAAAATAATAATGAAAAAAAAGATATGTGTCTTAAAGCGTGGACAGGGATGTGGATAATTATTGTAGATTTATGATTGACATTTTAAAAAGTTTATCACTTAAAACAAAATTAATCTGTAAATCTATCAATCGAGCAATACTTTTGAATTAGTTTTACCATCGCACAATGTTTCATCGGAAGAATTGTTTTCATATTTCTGTGAATGATGTACATAAAAAACTTTGTTTTACTCCAATATTTGTGATTTTTTTTTTAGTTTAGTGAACCAAATATGAGACAAATATGAGACACTTTTGTCACAGTTTGTTCTCTATCTATGAAACTGTTGCATAATAAAAATGAATAGAAAGAAGAAGAAGAAAGAAAGAACCTTCAATTTTAGATCAGAACAAAACGGAACATCACATTTTTCAGAGATTAAATTCATTATCATCTTTATCAACACCAGATTTCTATGACTGACTGGACAAAAATGTCAAAAACATTATAAATAATATCTATATTCTCCATTTTGAACTCTACCCAGAAAATCATGACACATTATTATAGATATAAAACATTTTAGACACACATTTTTAAACATTCCTCCTCCAGGTGGCGCTACAGAGCAACATAAACCACAAATAAATAGACAAATACAAAATGTGACATTATATCCAACAATTTACCCTTAATGGTCCTTAAATAAAAACTGTGGAGTCGCTGACATCTGCTGGTTAAGGCTGATTATTACTACAATAATAAATAAACTCAATATAAGACGTTTAAAAAAGGCAGAAAAAACCCCTGACAAACTTTTTTTTTAATTCTGCAGAGAAAAAAGCAGAAATTTCAGACTCGATTAAGCTGCGACTTGTTTGTAAAACATATATATATATACATATGTGGACGCCCATTTCCACTAGTTAAAAAAAGAAAAAGAAAACTTGGCATTGTTGAGTTTTTGTTGCTTTTTTGCACATTAAGTATGAATTTTGAGATAATGCAGTCAAAAGTTATGAGATAATGTCAATATTATGAGGAAAAAAGTTACAATTTTTGAAAAAGATGAAATTTTGAGATCATGAAAATATCTGGATAAAGTCAAAATTGAGAAAAAAAAGACTCAATTTTTGGATAAAAAGTCAAATTTATGAGAAAAACCAGCAACATTTTGTGATAAAAGATGGAAAATTGTGTCTCTGTTGGAGTTTTTGGAGTGTTGTTGTAGCTGAAAAAAGGAGAAAGTTCTTCGACTGAATAAAAGATGCAAAATGACTAAAGACGGAGGTAAAAAAAAAACGTATTAGAATTAGAAAAATAATTCACAATTGCTGTTTATTAATCACAAAACCCTGAGTGTCATCATTACTTTATCTATAACAAATCTCTGTGGGGTGTCTTTAAGAGAAGAAGCTTTAATTAAAACAGGNGCGTGAAGGAGGAGCCGCCGCGTCTCTGCTTATCAGCGAGCGAGTCTCCTCTTCGACATGTGTGAGCGAAGATAGAAGCTGAGAGAAAAACTGCGTCTCTCCCTCGCTTCCTCCCTCCACACGTCTCCTTCCTGCGCTCGGTGAAAACGTCAGATAAGAGAAGTTTAAGTGTCTCAAACTGTCAAGAAAGAATCGAGCTCAGTGTGACGTACGTTTGACCTCAAGTTAACTCCAAGTAAGTGTCAGAAATATGTGAAATTATTCAACGTATTGAAGTTTAAGAGCTGGATTCAGACCCACCCAGCTGAGAGATGAAATCCCTGCTGAGTGCTAAAGAAGATTTCTGATGGAGTAAAAAAAAAACTGGGTGTGACTGACTCTGCGTGAACAAGCTCCACATCAGTTCATCAAACATCTTCATCAAACTTAGAGAAAAGTTTTTAGTCTGAGTGGAATCGACCAATCAGAATTCTGAACCTCCTCTCCTTTACCTTATCTGTTAACCTCACTTCATCAAACACCTTTAAAGGGACAGAGAGGACTTTCAGAGCGATCTTAAAAAAGTCTCATATCTCAATTTATGCCTGATCATAATCTTCAACCTCAACTTAGAATGAGATCATCACTACTAAAATAATTTATTTCTAGCTGCTAATTACTAGGCCGGAGTGATTTACAGCACGCCAAAGTGTCTATGACATCACTACGCCAGGAGAGAGATCTGTGTTTTTTTATGCTGAAAATTATTTCTGTGATTTATTTTGTAGAAATAGAGAAAAAAAGGAGCTGGACTGTCTGTAAGAAAAGAGACAGAAGAGAAGAAGTAAGATAAACAGGAGAGAGATAGAGCACGAGCTAAAGGCTGAAAGCTAAAACATGAGCTAAAGGCTTAAACATGCATAAGGCTGAGATATAAGCTATTCTATTAAAGTGAGCACAGACTTCATGGGTTAGAGTCTGAAACACAAATTGAAGGCTAAAACCTGTAGCTAAAGGCTTAAACATGAGCCAAAGGCTACAACACCAGCTAAGGGCTAGAATAAACTTGCTAAAGGCTAAAATACAAACTAAAGACCAAAACACAAGCGAAAGGTCAAAACAAGGAATAAAGACTAAAACGCAAGCTTAAAGTGAACCCCGACTGTAAGGACTAACAGGCATGAATCTGATTAAATGTTTGTCTCAAACTAGAATTTGTTGTTAGAGACATAACAAATTGGTTTTTCTTTAAAAAATACAGTTTAAAACACAGTTTCTATCCTTCGGGCTCAGCCATTGTTTTACTGCCGCAATGCATTCTGGGTTGATGACGTAGATTGGTTGCTTGGTGCCGAGCATCTGGATTTGGCCGTTTCCTCACTACTAGTCGCCGTAAGTCACGAGGTTTGAGGAGGGAAAAAAACATAATAATGCCACATGTGGCTGCTTTTGGGTGCACTTTTCAGTCCAAAGGAAACAAGGAGACTGATGTTAGTCTGCACAGCTTCCCAAAAGACAAGAAAAGAAGGAAGTTGTGGGAAATCTCTTGTGGGCGTAAACAACTTCCCATGGAGCCGTGGCTNGTTCTGGCCACTTCTCCCCAGAAGCATTTGCTGCATTTAGCCGGCCCATGCTGATGAAAGAGCTGACAGGTGTGGGTCATTATAAACGGAGACTAAAGCCAAATGCTGTGCCGACTATTTTCCAACACAAACCCACAAAACTTCCTCTGGAAACCACTGAAGTCCGCTCCAGGACTTATATGATCCTGTATGAGATCCAGCCCGGTGCAACCATATGACATCACTACCCAGACGTTATTGCGGTGTAAACAACAATGGCGGCCTACAGGTGAAAATATTTTTTCAAATTTTACACAAACTAAGATATTTTGAGAGATTTTATTATGGTTCTTATGTAGCTGGTAAAAACACTGATCATTGAGGAAAATGATGTTCTGGTAGCCAGGGGAACTTTTAAGACTTAAGTCTTGTGAAACCCTAGACTAAAACACAAAAAGCAGGGTAAAGGCTAAAAAACAAGCTAAAGGCCATTACATGGGTTAATTAAAGACTGAAACACAGGCTAAAGGCTAAAACACAGACTAAAGGCTAAAACACAGAGTAAAGGCTAAAACACAGAGTAAAGGCCATTACATGGGTTAAAAACTGAAACATGGGCTTAAGGCTAAACATGAGCCAAAGGCTTTAACACCAGCTAAAGACTTAAACACAAGCTAAAGGTTATAATACAGGCTAAATGCTAAAACATGAGTTTAAGGCTAAAATACAAGCGCTTCAGTCTTTAATGTGGCCTAAAGGCTAAAACAGGAGCTAAGTTTAAGGAAACTTGACTTAAGTTTAGACTCATCAACTACAACAGAAGAATTTCTGATCCTGTTTAGAGTTTAAACCACTAACGTCAGCCACAGCAAAGTTCCTGTGAAACTGAGACTTAAGAAAGATTTGGTTGGAAGTGGTTTTCAGTCGTTCCCCAGAGGCATCATGGGTAAACTTTCTACGTAAATTCAGACGAACTTTGGTGAAACATCGATGTCAGAGAACAGATGATGTCACTCAGTCAGAGGTCGAGTTACACCCCCCCTCACCCCCCTCACCCCCCTCACCCCGCTGGCCTTGAACTCACTCCTTGTTCCTGAGGTGAACATGAAAGTCTGCTGCTGTGTGTATGTGTGTGTGTGTGTGTGTGTATGTGTGTGTGTGTGTGTGTGTGGGGGGGGGGGGGGTTATAATGAGCGGAGCGTGTATTTACCTTGTCCAGAATCAGCAGCAGCACAGAGGAGGCTTTTTGAGGACGCTGACATGAGAGAGCGGAGAACGTGTGGCATAAACAGAACAGAGAACATTCAGCCTGATGGAGTTTGGGGGGGGGGGGGCAGGACCCAGAAAGAAGCTTCTGTTTCTGCTCTGACAGACTCTGTTTAGAGCCAGACTCCACTTTAGAGAAACTTAGTCAAGTTCCTGATCAGGACTCTTTAGGACACGTCATCTCACTGTTGTTTTAAACGTAGATAAAAAAAAACCCACAATGATTTACAAATCCTGCTTAACCTACATTCATCTGAATCCACCACAAACACAAGATATTTATTCTTCAAACTTATAAACTTGATTGTTTTTTTCCTAAACAGCTTGGACAGGCTCATGTTTCTACTGTTTGTGAACTGAGGACATTAATTGTTGAAGCTTGGAGCTGGAATTCTTTCACATTCTTGTTGATGAACAACATTTAGCTGCACCCTTCTACTACAGAGCCACGCTGTTGTAACAGGAGCAGAATGTGTCTTGGTTTCATTGTCTTGCTGAAATAATCAGGGACGTCCCTGAAAAAGACAAAGTGTCTTGGATGGCAGCAGATGTTGCTCCAAAACCTGTTTGTGCCTTTCAGCATTAATGCTGCTTTCACAGATACTGGGACAGTTACCCATGATGCCATGGGGCACTAACACACCCCCATACCATCACAGATGCTGCTTTTGAACTTTGCGCTGAGAACAATCCTGATTGTCCTTTTCCTCTTTGGCCCTGAGGACACCACGTCCATGATTTCCAAAAAGAGTTCTGCAGCGTGTGTGTGTGTTGTTGATGTCTGACTTTGGATTTTTTTAGATTGTTTTTGTTGTTGCTGCCCATATTGAGTCATAATTTTGTGGACGATATGTCAAAATTATGAGATACAAGTCAAATTCATGAGATAAAATGTCCTATTTTGAGGTAAAATGTCATATATAGCAGATAGAAAATTAAACATATTGGATAAAGAACTCAAACTTTTAAGATGAAAGACTCAAATAAATGTGAGAAAAATTTGAATTTTCAGATGGAAAGTCAAATTCTTAAGATATAGAAGTCAAATTAATGAGATTAAAAGTCAAGTTTAAGTGATAAAAAGTTAAATTATGAGATTAAAAGTCAAAACAATGTGATTGAAACTCAAAATTATGTGACAAAGTCATTTTATGAGATGAAAACTCAAATTTATGGGATGAAAAGTCAAACTTTGAGATCAAAAGTCAATTTTTTAGAAACAGATGTTCAATTTAAATGATAAAAAGTCAAATTTATTAGATTAAGAAGTCAAAGTTAAAAAGAGTTCTGCGGCGTTTGTGTGTGTTGTTGATGTGTGACTTTGTCTTTGCATGGTAGAGTTTGAACTGTCACTTGTAGATGTAGTGATGAACTGTGTTAACTGACAATGGTTTTCTGAAGTGTTCCTGAGCCCACGTGCTAATATCCTTTACACAATGATGTGGGTTTTTAATGCAGCGCCGCCTGAGGGGTCAAAGGTCACGGCCATTCAATGTTGGTTTTGGGCCTTGCTGCTTACGTGCAGAGATTTCTCCAGATTCTCTGAATCTTTTGATGATATTATGGTCTGTAGATGATGAAATCCATCAATTCCTGCAGTTGGACAAAGTTGAGAAACATTGCTCTTAAACTGTTGGACTATTTGCTCACGCAGTTGTTGACAAAGTGGTGAACCTGGCTCCATCTTTGCTTGTGAAGGACTGAGCCTTTTGGGCATAAATGAGTGAATAGTTGCAAACAAGTAGTCACATAAATATCTTGTCTTTGAAGTGTGTTCAGTTGAATACACTGCAAAAACCAAAATCTAATTAAGTCATTATGTCTTATTTTTGGTAAAATGTGTCTTACTATTCTTGATTTGAGCCACATTTACTAGACAAGGTCATAAAAATGTCTCAATTCAAGTTTTTTAAAGACAAAAATGAGGTTTAAATTGCTTGTAACAAGTCAAAAAAAAGAATCTGCCAATGGGATAAGATAAAAGATTCTTGTTTTAAGACATCTTTCTAATTTCAAGAAATTTCCCGGTGAATTCGTCTTATCCCATTGGCAGATTTTTTTGACTTGTTATAAGCAGTTTACACCTCATTTTTGTCTTAAAAAACTTGAAATAAGACATTTTTGTGACCTGGTCTGGTGAATGTGGCTCAAATTATGAACAATAAGACAATTTTTACTACAAATAAGACAGAATGACTTGCTTAGATTTCCGTTTTTGCAGTGTACCAGTTAAACAGGATTAAAAAATCATTGTGTACTGTTTTTATTTTCATTTTGTGCTGTGGTTTTGTAAATCCACAATAAAAAAAAAACAGCCTCAGACAATAAAAGCTTCTCTTTAGCATGAATTGTGAATGGTTTTCATTTCACGTCCTTTAAGTTGTCGGGGTGGAGCTGCTGTATGTTAAAGTCTCAGTGTTTCAGAGTGTGTGTTCATGTCATTAAACCAAATTCCCCTCAGCTCCACCCAGAGTGGCACAAAGACCCCCTGTACCCCGTCTCTTATGCACTTCACTCTGCTCCACTTTGACTTTTTCTACACGTGTGACATGTGGAACAAGGAGAAAAAGAAGTGAAAAGTTTCCTGAGACTCAGTGACTGAACACAAAAGCAGCTCGAGTAGAAAAAAAAAACTGTATTTCTCAGAGATGTTGTGGTTTTCTTTGACTCAGGTCTGTAAAAAAATAAACGCTCGGTACATTTCTCCCGCTCACTCTGCTAAAAGCGGCGCGTTAACTGCACATTGTTGCGGTCAGCGAGCTTGCAGCAGAAGGTTAAAGTAATAACGGGCGGGAAAGGTCAGCAATCAGCCGTCAGCTGTAACGGCTGAAGAAGAGGATCCACTCAGAGAAAATCTTCCTCCACTTAATGAGTCTGAGCCTCAGGAAACTGAAGGAGAAAAGATTATTTTACAAGGACTGAAGTCTGCAGACAAACAGAGTCTGTGGATAATAAACACATAGGAAAAACTAAAAAATAACTGGGATCAATTTATTTCTGCTCCGTAAAACTGTGCATCCAACAAAATGCTCCGACAGAAAATACTGAAGTGGAAATGCACTTTTACAGACAATTTTTTCACGAGAGAAAATCTTATATTTTCTTTCCATTTAAGCATGTGGAGAGGCATTATCATGGAATCCCATTACCACCAGTAGAAATAATGAAAATGAAATTTTTTTTATAATATTTATTTATTTGGTCTATGGGTCAATGACAAAAAGAGGGTCTAAAAACATATTTTTTTCTAACAGATTTCAGTAGTTGACCAACATTTCAAAGATTTTAGGTTCATTATTTTTTAGTATTTTTAATTTGAGCACCCAAAAATGTCAGGTGGCGCAACCAAATATATGAAAATATATTTATATGTTCCTGTTATTTTTTTCTGTGTGAAATTATTGGCAAGTATCTCTCAAGTGTCTGTAGTGACTCATACATTTTCATTTTGTGTGTTTCATTTCTTTTATTTGTGAATAAGATAAATAATTTGATGTTAAAATAACATTTCACATTATTACATTGGTTGTACCACCTGACATGGAAATTGTTCCAGTCACCAATGAAGTGAAAAAANCATAAAATAATGCCACTGTATTTTTAATTTCCATTTACAATAACTGACATTCAATTTTTAGAGTTTAATTACTGTGGATACTTGTCAGGACGGTTGCACCACCTGACATTTTGGGGGTTTGAGGAACCAAAACACAAAAAAACATGTTATATTTTAATAGTTTAAAGATGTGTTCAAATAACACAGGTTTCATAGAATAAAGAAATACATGTGATGAAATACTCAATTCATGATGGAAGGAAATATTACACTCAGACACAAAAAAAGGGGACGTCACGTCATTGACCCAAATGCACTTTTACAGACAATTTTTTCACAAGGGGAAATCATATATTTTCTTTCTATTTAAGCATGTGGAGAGGCATTATTTTGGAATCCCATTACCACCAGTAAAAATAATGAAAATGAAATCTTGGCTTTTATTTATGTATTTATTCATTTATTTGGTCTATACTAAGTCAAAATTTTGTGATCCAAAAAAATCAAAAGTTTGAGATAAAAAGTCCAAATTTTTACTTTTCCCCTTTAGTTTGATGTTTTATTTTAAATGTTGACTTTATATGGGCAAAAATTCAGTTATTATGCATTATTTTTGTTCACATTACATAGAATGTTTAATGTTTCTTTCAAACAGTAAAGGAGTGTTTTAAATAAATGTTTGGGTTATGAAGCTACTTTGTCGTCTTTGAGGATCTTTGGGTGTTTTTGCAGGATCTCATAGAGGAGAGGTTTTAGGATATGGTCACCCTAAATTAAAGGAATGACGTGCAGCAGGTGAGGAATAGAGAAAGAAGGAGAGATGAAGAGAAACAGAGAAAGAAAGAAAGAGGGGGAATGTGATACTGGTGGAGTAATGATCCTCGGGTGGATGAGCTGATGAGCTGATGTGTTGTGAAAGCGTGTGGTTCTTCCTGGAGGAGACAAACCCAACACCCAGAGCTGTTCCTCATTAATCTGCAGGATCTGGATGTAAACAGAGGCGGAGCTTCAGCTTCAGGCCACGTCCCATTCAGCTCAGCGCTCACAAACTCAACGCTGCTGCTGCGTCCATCTTTAACATCCTCAGCAGAAACATGGTTTTAATTCCTGTCCGACATCCAGGGACCGGTTATAAAACATCTGTTTACAGCAAGTCCTGATTTTCTGAGTCTGACTCAGCGTAGGTGTGTCTCTGTTTAGTGTTTGGCAGATTGAACTCTGCAGGATTCAGCTTCTTAACATAATCAGAAGAAAGAGAAAAGGAAAAAATTCTCTGGAAATAATGGAGGAAAAATTAAATCCTTAACTTCTTTAATATTCCCCAGTGGAAACATGTTCATGTTACTTTGCATGGACTTTTTTTTTTTAGCACGGACCAATCAGTTGTTGTCTTGGCTGGCTCGCCAATTATAGCTGCATTTTGACTTCCCACAGAACTTCCTGCCTCCTTCCATCCAAAGTAAACTGACCCCCTGCTGTGATGGACTTAGTTTAGTTTCTCCTAAACAATGATCTTCTTTGTGACTGACAGTCTGAATGTGTCTCTGAAAACACTGAAGGGGAACTTAGGGACTCGGCCAACACTGCAAAAACTGAAATCGAAGCAAATCATTATGTCTTATTCGTAGTAAAATTGTCTTATTTTTATTGATTTAAGCCACATTCACCAGACCAGGTCATAAAAATGTCTTATTTCAAGTTATTTTAAGACAAAAATTAGGTGTGAATGGCTTGTAACAAGTCAAAAAAATCTGCCAATGGGATAAGAAAAATCCACAAGAAACTTTTTTCTTAACCCATTGGCAGATTTTTCTGACTCATTTCAAACAATTCAGACCTCATTTATGCCTTTAAATAACTTGAAATGAGACATTTTCTTGGACTTATCAGTTGGATTTAGCTCATATCAAGAATAATAAGAGAAATTTGACCAAAAATAAGACACGATGACTTGCTTAGATTTTCAGTGTTTGCTGTGTAATGAGTAAGTTCAGTGGTGTGAACAGATATTTCGAGAGACAGGAGTACATATAAATGAAAGATTTAAAAAATAGTGACTCATGTAACATGTGTTTTGGCTCCCTTGAGAGCAGATTAGTGTAGTTGGACAACCAGGAAGGCACTTAAACATTTGTTTCTGCAGCCACTTCGGAGCAATTCTGTATTTTTTAGATCCCAAAAAGACACTTTAGCACATGTTTTGACTCTGAAGAGGGCAGTTTAACATGCTTTGGCTCCCAATAGCAGAAAAAAAAGTGGTTTACCAACCCTAGGGAGCACTTTGTCATATGTTTTTGCCGCCGAAAGGTCACTTATGGGTATTTTGGCTCCTAAACAATGCACTTAAGCAAAGGTTTGGTTCCAAGAAATTCACTTCAAAATTGTTTGGCTCTTGAAAGGTCACCATGGTGCATTTTTTTGGCTCATGAGATGACACTTTTGCATTTTTGGATCCCAAGAGGGAACTCAAGCACATGTTTTGGCTCCCAGTAGGATGACTTAGGATGTGTTTTGGCTCTCAAAAGGGCACACTAGCATGCATTATGCTCCCTGTGAGGGCACATTCGACCCTGAGAGAGTACTTTGGCACATTTTGGCTCCCAAGAGGACACTTAAGTATATGTTTTGGCTCTAATGAGAGCAGTTTAACATGTCGTGGCTCCCAGGAGAGCAGAAAAAAGTGGTTTACCAACTCAGGGGAGTGCTGTGTCATATGTTTTGGCTGCCAAGAGGGCAATTTGGCATATGAGTTCCCTCCTGAAAGGGCACTTAAGGGTATTTTGGCTCCCAAGAGGGCACTTAGGAATAATTTTTGGTTCCTAAGAGGACACTTTTGCATTTTTTGACCCAAAGAGGGAACTTTGGCACATGTTTTAGCTCCCAGTAGGATGCTTTAGGATGTGTTTTGGCTCTCAAAGGGGCACACTAGCATGCATTATGCTCCCTGTGAGGGCACGTGAGTAATTTTGGCACCTTTTGACTCCCAATGGGCTGCTTTAGCATGTGGTTTGGCTCCCGGGAGGGCAGTTATTCATATTTTAATGAGCCAAAGGCACAGAATAGTGTTGCTCTCCAACCAAAACAACATTTCAACGTTTGTTTTGGCTCCTATGGGGTCACTTTGGCACAAGTTTGGCTCAGATGAGTGCACCATAGGGTTTGTTTTGTCTCTTTATTGCACATTTTGTCTCCAAAGAAGGCACTTCAGCACAATTTTCTTCAACAAATGTCCCCCCACCTCTGTGCAATGTGGAGCGTCTCTCTCAGTTTCCTGCTTTGTTGCCAATCTCTCCAACAGAGGTGGAAAAGACCAAAAACATAACTTTAAAACATGATAGAGAAATGTGTAACAAGTCCAGTGTCTTGAGTTTGGTACAGAAAAGCAGAAAAAGAGAGAAAGATGGAGCTAATACGTCATAACTGGGGTGTTTCATCACTCCTGCCTCCTGCTGGGTTGTTTACTTTGTTCCCTTTATTAGATTTGGTGAAGTTTCAGGTTCAAATCTCCTGATAAATGAGTAAAACCTGCTTCTTGCAACACACCAGAGACTTGTTCTGCTCCTCAGAGCCCGAAACATTCAACAACCAGCCTGAAAACTGACACCACCGTGTGACTTTATAAAGAAAAGGAAATCAGATTAGATCATCTGAGTATCACAGGTGTTATCTGTAGAGTTTGTGTCAGCAGATTCACTTTGGGACGTTTTTGAGGAGAGTCCTGGATCAGGGGGAGGGAGTGGGGCTGGGGTCCTCCTTTTGTTTCAGAGCCTAAAAACAACAAACCAGAGAGACAGCAGATCCCGCTGGGCTTCCTCTTCAGAGATGTGGGACACAGATCCTGACACACAAACCGGATTTCTCTCACTCTGGAGCAGCAGATGAAGCAGTGAAGCTCCGCAGGTTTGACCGGAGCTGCGCGCGCGTTTCATAATTCCACCTGCGTGTGCGTCAGAGCGCAGACTCCTCACACACACTCACGAGGAGGAGTGTGTGTGTGTGTATGTGTGTGTTCCTGCCACTCACGCTCTCCTGTGTTACTTCAGAGCTTCAGGAAAGACCGCAAACATCCACTGCGCCTGTTCTCTGCCGCTACCTTTACGCGCGGTCATCGCTCTGCGCTTCATTCCAGAGAGGAGACTCCACCGCGACGCAGCGTCCTGAGCAGGTAAACCAGCTTCTTTTTCTACACCTTTATAGGGTTAATTATAACATATCTGACATTCTTTCATCCTCATGTGTGACATTCTGTTGTTTGGTGGAGTTATTGGCACATTTTCTCTCTTGGCGCTCTGCCTTTGACGCGCAGCGCTTCATGATTTACGACTTTATTTGTTGGAATAACCTCAGAAAAAAGAGGATTTTACAATTTAAAAAACAATCCTGAGAACAAAAATAATAATTTAATAATGCAACTTGCAGCTTTAGAAGATACAACGTGAGAAAAAACGATTTCAAGGAACATTCAATGACTAATAACCACATTTAAACAGATTAAAGCACCAGTCAGTGTTTTTGGAACTGTTTAAAAAGCCCTTTCTTTCAAAATAAAAGCATTTTTTTCTCTTAATCATGCAGTTTGACGCTAATAGAAGTTGAACTGAGCTTGTTTTTTAAGTGATGTGCTGATGTTGTGTTGTTTTTCGTGGTTGCTCTGGATTCCTCTGGATTGACAAACTTTAAACTGATTAAGTTGAGTGAATTCTCTGAAATATGCAGATTTATGAGTTTCAGATTATCCTGGCTCAGTTTTGAGGCTGTTTGTGAGTCCTGAGTTGTTGACAGTGGAAATGTCCCCAGTGAACAGAACTTCAGGTGTTTTTCTTTGCTCAGAGTCCTGATGGAAATGTGGTGAAAAGCAGGTGAAGAAAAAGAGCTGAGGCCAACTCACCTGTTCACATTAAATGTAAATAAGTTGCTGCATTTTAAATCCCAAAGATGAGAATCTTGGGAGTCCAGTCTGTTATTATCAAACAATTTTGATCTTAGTTTCATTGCAGAGTGAAGCGAGTTTTGCGAAAGGTTTTCATGATTTTCTCTCTTTCCTCAAATTGAGCTCCTTTTAATTCCTGCTCCATAAAAACATTTTTATTTATGCTGTAAAGTTTTTTTTTTACACAAAGCTCTATGGAGACTGACTCACTGCTGGAGACTAAGGATGTGATCCCTTAACGATTCTTTACGTTACACCACAGATCGTCTCTTCTGCCCCAGTTAGTTTAGCTTAGTAAAATAAAAAAAGTTTCTAGAAAAAACTCTGATTCAGGATTTTCTGCTTGAAGTTTTACTGAAAAAGCTGTAAAACTGAACAAACAAAATAATGTACGTTACTCTCTCACAAGAGATTCATAATCAATAC
The DNA here is from genome assembly GCA_008086565.1 of Thalassoma bifasciatum. Lineage (NCBI taxonomy): Eukaryota > Metazoa > Chordata > Actinopteri > Labriformes > Labridae > Thalassoma > Thalassoma bifasciatum. The sequence continues at coordinate 31,688 of RPOG01002414.1, forward strand.
ATTCAACGTGTTATACATCACATAATGTAGTGTTTGCTTGATGCTAATGTATATGGAGAATTACATTGATATGCTAGCGGTTGGCACACATAGATGTAGCCTCAGTTTTGGACAGAATTTCAACTTTCATCACAGAACCGTGTCGCAATTACTTTTTATGAATAACACTTAAAACACAAAAATGTCAAAACGTTAACGAGTAAATGTTTTCGGAACATAAAAATAAAATAAAAGTTACATGATGGCTCCAGGTTCAAACTCGTCACCTCAGTTTTTTTTGGTGCATCACTGGAGTCTCTGAGGCAGAGTCGACCTCTAGTGGACAGTGATGGAACTGCAGGGTTTTTTGTGCAAAAGTTTCCACTTGTACCTGCTAATAAACCTGTTCCCATGTGATAGTGTGTTAGCTTCTATGATGTTATGTTAGTGATGAGGTGAAGCTTGTTGTGAGATGCACGATATCTAAATGATGGATGGAGGCACCACGACTCCGGTGCAAAGAAAACACGCATTGTGCAACATGTGACCAGAGGTTGTTTCTTCACTTGTGAAATTTACCAAGTTGTTTCTGGTTGTGAGTTTTGTTTTGATTGACTGAAGTAATTTAACAATTTTAACACTTTTATTATTGTACAAGGAGTATAAGATATAACAAATAGTACAGATAGTTGTACGATGAGTACGTACCATATCAATGTATGCTATTTATGATACAGAAGACAGATGGAGATCTTTGTAATTTGGTGTGCGAAAAAAAATATCAGTATCAGTTATCAGCTATGTGAGTTGTAAAATATTTGCATATTGGATATTGGCCAAAAATCCAATATTGTGCATCCCTAGTCAAAACCCCTGGAGGACATTTATTAAATTAAAATCATATGAGCAACGTCAGAGAAATGACAGAGGATAAGGGCCAGGAAAAAAAAAGTAAATTTACAGGAATAAAATCATAAATTTCAAGTCAACAAAGTCAAAGATGTACATAATTTTTTGACTTTATTCTCGTAAATTTATGAGATTCATTTGGATTTTTTTTTTTCACGCGTACCTAATCCTCCATTGTACAAACAGACTGACTACTTGACGTAAATTAATCTGCTAAAAAAGGCACAAATAGTTAAACTTCTGCTTGTTATGGTACAATTCTTAGCTTCCATTAGTCGTAAAAAATTTGTGGCTGAACTTTTAAAAAAGCTTCCACTCTGAGGGCTTTTTCTAAAGTTTGTGTTTTAGGTTGGCTTGAACGCAACAATACTTTTACATTTCACCCTAAAACTGTTCTCATGTAAACGAGGCCTAAGTCTCTGAGGCAGAATCAGCCTCTAGTGGATATTTTGGGAACTGCAGTTTCTTGGATTGGTCCCAACAGCCAATCAGAGCAGTGGATTATGAACAAAGTTTAGATTTGTTTTTCTAGCTGCTTTAAAATTTTGTGTAGAGCTCACCATTTATTAATTATTTTAGAGGCTGTAACCACGACAACGGTTGTTAAAGTGAATCCAACTCGAATAAATGTTGAACTGCTCCTTTAAGCTCCCCCACATTTTAATCTGCATTTTTCACATTATTCGCTCTGATTGATCGCTGGATTGGCCTCCTCGCTCTCCTTCCCGTGAAATCGCCGCCTCACTCCCATCGGCTCCATAAACTGAGGTTTTTCGATCCCTCGCCGTCTGTCAACGCCGTCGTCCATCATGTTTGCGAGTTTTCATAGTTGTGGTCGAGCGTGTTGTGCAGCGAGAGCAACAAGCAACAACCTCGACTCTGTGTGACGGCTTAGACTGAGCGGCTCCACCCTGACCCCCACCCAGCACACACACACACACACACACACACACACACACACACACTGAGGCCTGCAGTGTCAACCCTCTGAATGAAAAGGAGGGGTGTATTCTTTGCAGAAACACACACACACACACACACACACACACTCACACACATGCAGCAGTCAGCTCCAATCTGTGTGAGCTGCTGCTGATGGGGAAACAACACGAGTGTGTGTGTGTGTTCATGTGTGTGTGTGTGTGTGTGTGTTCGTGTGTTCCTGTGTTGTAAGCAGAGCGAGGTGTTCATGAAGAAGAGGGCTCTGTTTCCTCCTCATGAATAGGAGTGTGTGTGTGTGTGTGTGTGTGTGTGTGTGTGTGTGCTGAGTAACGGGCAGCTTTAGAGGAAACGTGTGTTTGTGTTTTTGTGTGTTTCACCGTTGTTTGAGCAGCAAACAGCTTCACGAGGACACGTTTCTAAACTTTTCCATGTTTGCACAAATAAACTCGTCTCACACACACACACACACACACACACACACACACACACACACACACACACACACACACATTTTCAAACTGAAACTTGGACGTGAAAGAAACAAATCATGTGATTCTGGGCGACAGTTTCTAAACACGAGGCGCCATCGACTGTTTTCTGATCAGAGACGTTAATCACCTGGAAGAGATGGCGTCCAGTATTGAGAGGTAGATGTGTGTCATTTGCAGTTTAAAGGGACAGTACGCACAAAAAGTTTTCTGTCACTCATGGTTAGTGGTTGGTGAAGACATGTATTAACAACAGAAACTTCCAGAATGACCCTGATGAAAAGTTTCCCTCCCCCAGTTCTTAACAGCGTGTATTTCCTCCTTTAACATCAATGACAGCTTGAAGTCTTTTGTCCTCGTTGTGGATGAGGGTCTTTATTTTCTCAGATGGTAAAACTGACCATTCTTCTTGGCAAAAAGCCTCCAGTTCCTGTAAATTCTTGCTCTGTCTTGCATGAACTGCAGGTTTGAGATCTCCCCAGAGTGGCTCAATGATATTGAGGTCAGGAGACTGAGATGGCCACTCCAGAACCTTCCCTTTATTCTGCTGTAGCCAATGGCAGGTCCCAAATTTTGTCTTTACATCTAAAATTTTTCACTTTTTAATTTCAAGAATGAGACGTCTTCTCTAAAACATCAACTTTTTATCTCAAAATTTTAACTTCCTCTTCTTAATTTTTTGTTTTTCACATAAATTTTTTGTCCTTTATCTCAAATATTGGTCTTTTCTCAAGGTTTGACTTTTTATCTAAAACTGCAAATTTTGACTTTTATCTCAGAATTTTAAACTTATAATCTTGTATTTCAACTTTAAATATCAGATTTTGGCTTAATTATCCCAAATTAAACGTTTTGTCCAGAAGTTTTGACTAAATTGTGTCAAAATTTGTCTTTTACTCAATGTTTTGGGGGTGATTTATATCTCAAAATTTGGATTTTTTTTTCTCAAAATTCTGACAACTCATCTACAGAAATTCAGATTTTTCTTCCCATTTTTGCAAAAATTCAACTTTTATCTAAATACTCTGACTTGGCCTTGTGTTTTGGATCATTGTCATGTGTGAACGTCCAAGTACGTCAGGAGACTGAGATGGCCACTCCAGAACCTCCACTTTATTCTGCTGTATCCAATGGCAGGTCCCACATTTGAACTTTTCATGTAAAATTTTTCACTTTTTAATTTCAAAAATACAAATTCTTCTCTAAAATATCAACTTTTTATCCCAAATATTTTGACTATATCTTGAAATTGTGTTTTCTCTCAATTTTTTTGTCCTTTATCTCAAATATTGGACTTTTTGGCAAATTTTTGACTTTGATTCCAGACTTCTGACTTGTTTTAGCTCATGATTTTCAACTTGTAATCTCATATTTCAACATTTTGTCTCAGACTCTGACTTAATTATCCCAAATTTCAACTTTTTATTTTACAGTTTTGACTTATTATCTCAAAATTTGTCCTTTAAATTAATTTTTTAGTCTCATTATTTTGATTTTTTTTCTCTCAAAACTTCTTTTATCTCAAATATTTGACTTTTGCTCCCAAACTTTAACATTTTATGAAGAAGTTTCACTTCATTATCTTATATATTGACTATCTCAAAATTTTGACTTTGTCTCAAACTTGTCTTTTTTCTCACTTTTTTTGTCCCTTATCTTAAAATTTTGATTTTTTTTCTTCAAGTTTTTTGACTTTCTTATCTCAAAAATCTCAAAAATTGTCATGTTGGAACGTCCAAGTACGTCTCACGTGCTTTGCGTAGAAATGGTTTTCTTGTGGCAACTTGATCATGCGGCTCATTTTTCCTCAAGTGCCTCCTTTTTGTGCATCTTGAAACAGGCAGACCACATTCTTTCAGAGAGTCCTGTATTTTCTGCTGCTGAATCTACAGACTGCCTTCTAACAAAATGTACATTTATTGCACTTTTCCTGCAATCAGAGAAAAAGTTTTTAACATGAACCCCAGATGATCAGCTCACCTCTTCTTCAGCCTAAAACCGTTGTTGCATAAACGGCTCCTACAGTTATATCACCACCTACAGCTCTGATATGATACTACAGTGTTTTAAGCCCCTCAGTATTTCTACATTAACGCAGATTCATTTTTTTTTCTGTGCATTTTTTGCGGGGTCCATGTGTTTATTTTTGCCCCTGCCCTTGAAAAATCTGTGCACACCACTGGCTGCAACTGTAGTTTCTCCTGATGATGATGATGTTCAAAGAATCACGGCTCCAGGAGAAATCTAAAAACCAGAAAACCAGACATTAAAGCGCTGAAATAAAGAAGGAAAGTCAAAGACAATGCAAAGAATATAAACTCAGACCCCTATAGGAGTGAGGAATTCTGGGTAAGGATTGTTTGTTTGTGTTGTTGTGAGAGGAGTCAGCCTCATTAACCTGTTTAATATCAACTCTAACTCTGACCTCTGACCGCCGCTGAACTTTGACCTCCAGCTTTAACCCCTGACACTCTGAGCGAGGGAATAAAAGAGGAGATAAAACCGCTCGTAAACACGCCACTGTCACTCAGCCCGCTGCAGGAAACACAAAGCATGCTGGGATGTGGAGACAGACTGAAGAGCAGCAGAGGTTTTATAACTTCAGATTCTCCAAACAGCTGAGAGATGTTTTCGTCATTTTAAAGTGAAGGTTGACGCTCACACTCCCAACCAAGCAGCGCTCTGATTGGTCCTCCCCCTCCACGCTGCGTCACAGGTCGCCACACCTGGCGTGCCAGTCGCTCTGCGCCGGCACTGAGGAGCCTTTGTGGCCTGGACGTGACGAGCAGGTGAAGGTGAACCGGGCTGAACCCTCCTCTCTAACCTCAGAGGAAAACATGCACGAGAGTGACGGCGCTCTTTGTGAACGCCGGTAAACACCCCACCCTGCACTTCCTACCCCACCCCTACACACACACACACACACACACACACACACACACACACAGGTCTCAGGTCGTGTTTTCCACAGCAGCTGAGAAAAATCATGAGGAAGCTCCCACTTCAACAGACTGAGAATGAAGTCAGTGTGTGGTTGGTGAAGCAGGTTTTATTTAGAGAATGACACAAAACTTCTGCTCCACGTTACGCTTCTTTAGAAAAGAGAGCACAGGTTTGTTTCAGACCTTTTTATAGACTCTGGGTGATATTTTCCTAATATTTGCATTAGTTTCTGGAAATGACTCAGCAGCAGCAAAAAAAAAAGAAAAAAAAAAAAAAAGGTAATTGATCCACTGTAACCGTCTGTAGAACGAAAAAGAGCCAGAGAAGAAAAGTGGATCCTGGATTAAAGTCACACACTTGTTTAAATGAAATCCCAGGGTCCCAAAATGTGAAAGAAAAACTGATGAATAAAAAAGAATAGAGTCCACAAACTTGCAAAAAAAAAAAAAAAAAATTGCACTATTTTTTTTTTAAATGTCTAAAATTATTTAGAATAATATAACAAATAAAAAAGATTATAAACTGCAGATGTCATGACTAGAAAACAGTGAATTCGTGGGATTTTAGTTTTAAAAAAAAGCTGTGAGGAAATAACGCAATTTGCTTGGAAAAAGTTGGAAATTGTCAGGAAAAGGAGAAAGAAAAAGAGTCTGGAAACGTCAAAATTTTGTGAGAAAATGTTCATAAAATTTTGGGGGATAATGTGACACATTCAGAAGAAAAAGGTTCAGATTTGTAGAGAAAAATTGGCAATTTGGAAAAAAAAAGTAAATTGGAGGTTTTAAAAAACACTGATTTGTTTAAAAAACAAAAAAGCAAATATAGGAGATAAAAGAGCAAATTAGGAAAGTCATTGCCAAAAATTTAAGAGGTTGTAAAATTCACAAATTTTGCAAAAACGTTTTAATTTATTACTTATAAAGTCACAAGTTTAAAGGTAAAAATTCTTATATTTTCAAGAGGAAAGCTACAACACAAACTAAAAGTGTCCAAAAACACATTAAAGCTCCTCCTAGTTGGCAAAATGGTAAAAATTGTTGGCAAAACTTGAGGTGAAATGTTGCAAATTCACAAGAATATTAAAGAAAATAATAGAGGAAGTGACAAATTTAAAGGAGGAAAGATGCACATTTTTGGAAAAAGGGTCAAATTTGTTAGACACAAAACAATATGTAAATTTTTAGGAATTTCACAGAATTTACAAAACTTTATGAGAAGAAACAGAAAAGTTTTGTCAGAGGATTTTATTGGCTCTTACTTTTCCACACAGGATCAGGGGCCGTGGATTAGAAAAAGAAAAAGTCAAATATTTCCTTCAAAAAATTTACAAGTTTACCTGAAAAATCCCCAATTTTTGCCACCAAAAGATCTTTATATGCAAAAAGGATTTTTGAAGTTCTCGTTCTTGTCAGGATCCGTTTGTTCTTGCATACGAAAAGAAAGAGCATCACTCCAAAATTAAAGTAGAGAAAAATTGGCAATTTGGAAAAAAAAAAAGTAAATTGGAGGTTTGAAAAAACACTGATTTGTTCAAAAAACAAAAAAGCAAATATTGGAGATAAAAGAGCAAATTAGGAAAGTCATTGCCAAAAATTGAAGAGGTTGTAAAATTCACAAATTTTGCAAAAACTTTTTAATTTATTACTTATAAAGTCACAAGTTTAAAGGTTTAAAGGATTTTTTCAGACTTTAATTTTGGAGTGATGCTCTTTCTTTTCGTATGCAAGAACAAACGGATCCTGACAAGAACGAGAACTTTTCCTGAACTCACTGTGAAAATTCAGCCTGTGTGGAAGATTATTTAGTCATTTAGAGACAGAAATATAGGAAACAAAGATGTTTGAGAATCAGAACTTTCAGATATTTTAGCTGTAAAACTACAGACAGAGGTGAAACTTTCCTGTTTGTGTTTAAATCAAAGTGTTGACGGTTTGAATCCCTGCAGTGACGCTCAGTCCTCTTATCTCTCCATCGCTCCTTTAACTGTCGCTGAGTGACCTGAAATGTTTTCCAGGTCTCCATCAAACCATCGAAGGAGCCGAGTTATCACCTCAGTGTTTGTCTGGACGAGTCCAGAGAAACGTCAAACTCTGAATTCACATCCGTCCTGAAAACACAGATAAACAAACAAACGTCTGTCACGTCTGTCTCTGCGTCTTTAAAGGACGACGTCAGAGTTTTAATCTGCAGTTTGTCTCCTGGAGGCTCAACAATTCACAAAAATAACTTAATCATGATTATTTTTCCCTGTATTGTTCCCAGGCTTTTTTATATATATATATCTATATTGAAGGGGATAATATTTTATGGCTTGCAGAGAATGAAAACCCAAAATTCAGTGTCTTTGAAAGTTAGAATGTGACATAAAAATCCTTAAAAAAAGGAGATTTTAAACAGAAATGTCCGGACTTTGGACATTTTTGTTACTTTCTTAAAGTTTTTAAAGTTTTCACTCATTTTTTGCCAATGTTCACCCATTTTTGCAACTTTTCATCATTTTAACTACCTTTGGACAAGTTTCCAATTTTTTCCAATTATCTTGCCTATGTCCATTTTACTCAGTTTTCACTCTTTTCATGCCACTTTTGGACATTTTTGTGTTACTTTCTGTCTTTTTTCCAAGTTTCCATTTATCATGCTGATGTCCATTTAAGTCACTTTTCACTCTTTTCTTGTCACTTTTTGATTTTTTTTCTTTCTTTTTTTGCTACTTTCTGACCATTATCCAAGTTTTTTCTCAACATTTATGCCAATTTTTGCTGCTTTAAGACCATTTTTTTTCTCCACTTTTCATCATTCTTGTCACTTTTCACCATTCTTACTTCCTTTGGTCAATTTTCCAATTTTTTCCAATTATCTTGCTTATGTCCATTTTACTCAGTTTTCATGCTTTTCATGTCACTTTTGGACATTTTTGTTTTACTTTCTGTCTTTTTTCCAAGTTTCCTCCCAATATTCTCTCAGATTTTTGCTGCTTTATTACCACTTTTCATTGTTTTTGTCACTTTTCACCACTTTTGCTACCTTTGGACAATTTTCTAAGTTTCCCGAATATCATGCTAATGTCCATTTAAGTCACTTTTCACTCTTTTCTTGTCACTTTTTGACTTTTTCTTTCTTTTTTTGCTACTTTCTGACCATTTTCCAAGTTTTTTCCCAACATTTCTGCCAATTTTTGCTGCTTTATGACCATTTTTTTCCACTTTTCATTGTTTTTGTCACTTTTCACCATTTTTACTACCTTTGGTCAATTTTCCAATTTTGTCCAATTATCTTGCTTATGTCCATTTTACTCAGTTTTCATCCTTTTCATGCCACTTTTGGACATTTTTGTGTTACTTTCTGTCTTTTTTTCAAGTTTCCTCCCAACATTCTCTCAGATTTTTGCTGATTTATTACAACTTTTCATTGTTTTTGTCACTTTTCACCATTTTTGCTACCTTTGGACAATTTTCAAAGTTTTCTCTTTTATCATTCTAATATACATTTTAGTAACTTTTCAGTCTTTTCTTGTCACTTTTTGACTTTTTTCTTTCTCTTTTTTTGCTACTTTCTGACCATTTTCCAAGTTTTTTCCCAACATTTATGCCAATTTTTGCTGCTTTGTGACCATTTTTTCCACCCTAAACTTATTTCTATTGCTACTTCTTGCTGTTTTTGCTGCTTTCCATTATAGTTTTTATTAGTTTGTTAGTTTTGTTTTTCTGGCACTTTTGGACCATTTTTGCAACTTTTTGAGTATTTCCAGGTTTTATCCCAATTTGAATGCCAATGTTTTGCTTTGTTGGTATTTTTTACCACCTCAACCTAAGTTTTATTTCTCCTCTTTGCTGTTTTTGCCTCTTTTCTCCACTTGTATAGTTTCTTTTGTAAAGGTAGTTTTTTAACAGTTTGTCTCTTTGGTTGAGTAACTCTGGTGTAGAACAGAAAACATCTGCTGCAAAAACTGTAGCTGATATTTTGACACATTTCAGGTTAAAGAAATATTGCACCGCCGATGATTACAACATTGCAACAGGTCATATTGTGATAATATCTAGTTTGTGATGAATTTCTCAGTTTTACCTGGAGCCGAAACAAACGTCAGCGATGGTTTAAAGTTTGTGTGGAGTCAGTTTCTCTCTGACAGAGAAATATAATATCACCTCAGCTCAACACAACTTAATGTCAGACTGACATCCATGTAACAGGCTCCATACGTTTATGCAGCAGTGAGGCCTCACACACACACACACACACACACACACACACACACACACACACACTCTGAGGCCTCTCACAGCGTAAAAACAGATTTTCAGGAGGGGCCCTCTCAGGTTTTTACTCTCAGGAGTCAAACATGTTTCTGGTGTTTACCCCATCAAGACACTTGGAAGTTTTTATTTTATTCCCCTTAATTTGTTGAGTTTCTTTCTACCTCTGTAAACTTCACCTCGTAATGATGTCATCTTATTTATACCATTTTATTTGGGGTTTTTCTGAGTCTTTTGTTGAACCCGACTCTCAAACAACTGATCGAAGCTGCTGGAGGAAGTAGAGTTAACACAAAGTGGCGTTTTGGAGGAAAAGTAATGGCCCTTTTCCACTGACTCGTCTCAGCCCTACTCTACTCTCCTCTACCCGGTTTGTGTTGTGTTTCCATTAGCGCGGTACTACGCGTCAGACGCCAGTTTTTAGTACCTACTCTACCCTGGTTCTAAGAGAGTAAAGCTGATACTAAAAGGTGACGTGGACGGACTGCAGGTCACTCATTGGTCAGAGAATGTCGTCTCTGCAGCTTCTGACTCTGAACAAATCACTTACAAGAGGCAAAGGAATAAGTCAGCGACGGGTTTTTAATGACATTTAAACCTGACGGCACAGAACCAGACTGAATGAAGACAAAATACAGCCCTAAAATGCTCCTTCATGATTCCTAAAGAAGTTAAAAGTNGTTCAAAGAAGAATGATTGATCAACAACAAATCTCTGCTATACCAGGCCCAAAAATCAAAAATTAAAGTGATCTCACTGGATCCAGGGAAGAGTTGATGTCAGGAAGCAGCTCCTTCGTTTTCCTCCGCGTGCAGCAGCACCAGGCTGTTGTTTACCTCCGTTGTCATGACGACCCACATTGAGCCGCTGTATTACTTTAATGAAATCTTTTGAAAGCTTTTTTTTTTTCCTTTAAAGACCACGGTGGCACATATGTTAGTACAAAATGATGTTTGTGTGGCGTTATAGATGAACATGCACGCACTTCTGTGCAGCACTTTAGCGCAGCTGTGTTATAAGATCCACGCCCACCGTGAGTCTGTAGTCGGGCTAGAGGAAAAGATAACCAAACCCAGTAGAGACGAGTAGAGTAGAGCTGGAATTGTATCGTGGAAAAGCGCCATAAGTGTGTGTTGGTACCATCACAGTAAACACATATGTGTGTGTTAAAGGTGGACGTTTTCCCCCTGTGGCCTGTAAAAGTCTCAGATTAAGTTTCCAGCAGCAGATTTATTGCGTCGTTCACTCACAAACTCACCTCAGCTCAATCATGACTCTTTGAAAGTCTGCAGAGATGATTTATCGGCTGAGATGTCTCACTCCCCTCAGATCTCTGTGTCTCTCACTGTAACTCGTCATCGACTCTTCTCCGTCCTGTTATCGTTCCCCGGAGTCTCCGTCAGACTTCGAGGCTTCTGTTGTTTCACGCTTCGTTTATTTCTCCTGCTGGACGACGCTTTGTGAGGGTCGACTGACGCTGCCCGGCTTTTTTCCTGCTCTGTCATAAATATCTGACATCAACAGGCTCAGAGCAGCGAATCCATTTGTCAGGGAGGAAAGATGTGAAACTGCTGGATTACACGCTCACAACTAAATCACTTAGAAGGAAAAAGTGTTTTTTACACAAACACCTGGAAAGAGGCAGAAACTGGCCTCAGTGGAACGTCTTTGAATAAGTTTGTTTGTTGTTTCTGGTGTTTTTGCAGAAAGCCTCAAGTGGACAAACTAGGAACTGCAGTTTTAATGTGTTAGTATTTAATTCTAGTGTCTTTGACTACAATTTTTGACGAAAAATTTAGGTTTTTTATCTCATAATTTCAAGTTTTGATCTTAACATTAAAGTATTTTCTCAAAATTTTCCCATTTCTCACCCAGTATTTTGGCTTTATGTCAACTTTTCAACTTTTTATGTTGACATTTTGACTTTTCTCTTACATGATTTGAATTTCATAACCTCAGAAATGTTCAACTATTTAGTCTTTAAATTTTCAACTTCTTTTCTTTCAACTTTTCATCTTTTAAGCTAAAACTTTTGACTTTTCCTTTCATAATTTTGACCTCAAATTGCAACTTTTATCCCAAAACTCTTGAGTTTTTATCTAAAAATGATCAAACTTGACTTTATCTCCACTTTTCAACATTTTATCTAATAATTTCAACCTTTTATCTCCAAATATTTGACTTTTTTCTTACATATATTGATTTTTAATCTCAAATAATAAATTAATTTCTCAAAAATTAAATCTTATCTCAAAGTTTCTTCTTTTTATCTAAAAATTTGACTCCTCATTCAACAATTTTGACTTTGTATAGCTCAAATATTTGACTTTTCTTCTCAAATTTCTCATTTTATCTCAAAATTATATAAATTGTGACATTTTTATTTTGAAATTTCCCTTTTCTTCCCCATTATCTTGACTTTATCTCCACTTTTCAACATTTTATCTAATAATTTCAACCTTTTATCTCAAAATATTTGACTTTTTCTAGCAGATTTTGATTTTTACTCTCAAAATATTATATTTATATCACAAAAATTACATCTTCTTAACTCAAAGTTACTTCTTTTTATTCAAAATTTTGAATCCTCATCCAAGAATTTTGACTTTTTATATCTAAAATATTTGACTTTTCTTGTCAAATTTCTCATTTTTATCTCAACAATTATCAAAATTGTGACGTTTCATTTGGAAATTTCCCTTTTCTTTCCCATTATCTTGACTTTATCTCCACTTTTCAACATTTTATCTAATAATTTCAACCTTTTAACTCAAAATATTGAATTTTTCTGACAGATTTTGGTTTTTAATCTCAAAATATTAAATAAATATCCCCAAAATTACATCTCCTAATCTTAGAGTTTCATTTTTTTAATCCAAAAAATTTGACATTTTATATCTCAAATATTGGACTTTTGTTCTCAAATTTCTACTTTTTATCTTTATCTACTTTTTTAACGTTTTGTCTTGTATTTCCCATAATTTTATTTTATCTTAAAATTTAAACAATATCTCTTTCTTCTTTGTTGTCTTAAATTACGACTAAAGAATCTCAAACTTGATTTTTTTTTTCAAAAATTTGACTTCAAAATGTAGAAAGTTTGACTTTCACTCTCAAAATTTTTTCTTCTTATTTCAGAATTTAGACTTCATCAAAGCCAAGTTTTTCTTTTTTCGTTTTCCAAGTCCCTTCAAACACGAACACCTGACAGGTGAAGGGGGCGGAGCCTAGATCAGGATTCAGTCCACGTTTGTTTGGGTCACAAATCTCTCCATTACACCTTTGCTTTTTCTTACCGTCCTGACTAAACCTGAGCAGAGGGAAGTGAAACTCCTCTGTGTTGAAAAACAAAACAAATGCATGACACTGCTGCGACGTGAATCCACTCAGGCGTCTGAATTTGCAAAAAGAGTTTTCTGAAGAGGTCAAAGTTCATCCAAACATCGGTGTAACGGACTCTGCAGAACGACTTTTCTGCTGCAAACTGAGTCTGAAGAGACTAAATAACAGAACAGCACCAAACAAGGAGTGGAAACTTCAGCTGTGTGTGTGTGTGTGTGTGTGTGTGTGTGTGTGTGCTGGGCTTTGTTCTTTCCTGGTGATTGTGTCGTGTTTAAACCTCGAGCGCTCGGTGAAGTGAACAGATTAATGTCGGGCTGATAAAGCGACTCCTCCTCCTCCTCCTCGTGTGTCGAAGCTGTTTTTGTTTTCTTTGACCTCAGTTATGAAACACTCATTCCTCTGTTATTCCTCCTTCCTGCCAAAAATTAAAAGCTTAAACATTTCCAAGAATTGAAGGATCCTGTAGCCATCAGTGAACTTTTTGAACAGCTGGATCTTTTCTCTCTTTTACGCAGGAACAAAGTTTAGATTGAGCTTTTTCCTGCCTTAACTTCAGGTTACGTAATTAAGAATTAAGCATCATCTTTGTTTTATTACCGACCGAGACTCAGCACAAATGTAAAGTCCTCTTTTGTAAACACGCCAAAGAAGATTTACCATCTCTCTTTTGCATCTTCATTTCATTCTACAATTCCTGCAACAACCAGATGTTTGATTTAAACTTGCATAACCAGAAAAACAAGCGTCTGAATCACCAACCATTTTGCAGAAAGTTGTAAAACAAGACACGAGACACCAACTATGTTTCCTGAAAATATAAGAAAATAGAAAGTTGTAGTACCACCAGGAACCACGGAGGCAGTAATGAGCAGTGTAGCTAACAGCTGAAGCGGTAAAGATCTGGCCTTAACTAAAAGTTTTGACTTTCAGCTCAAAGTTTGACTTAATATTAATGTGCAATAATCTGTTTTACTTTAAGGGCTCCAAATCCATCATTCTTTGTTCTATACTGTACATACACCGATTTTCTTATATATTGTAAAATATTGTTTCAGATCTTTTACATATGTTAATCTTGTAAATTGAATTGTATTTATGTTTATTGTCTATTTTATTCTTATTACCTATAGTTTCATTTGTAAATCTTTCTATGTTTCTTTTGTATCCTGCTGCTGCTGTAAAGCTGAAATTTCCCCCTGTGGGACTAATAAAGGTTTATCTTATCTTATCTAATATCTCGAAATTTGACTTTTTCTAGTCCCGAAATTTTAACTGACAATCTGAAAAGTTTTGACTTACAATTTCAAAACTGTGACTTTGACTCAAAATTTTGAATTTTCTCTCAAATTTTTGACTAATAATTTTGAAATTTTGACTTTTTCTCATGAATTTGTTTTTTTCATCCCTAATTTTGACTTTTTTAATCCCGAACTTTTAACTGACAATCTGAAAAGTTTTGACTTTTCATCTCAAAACTGTGACTTTGTCTCAAATTTTAAATTTTTTCTCAACATTTTTGACATTTTGACCTTTTTTCTCATGATTTTCACTTTTCCATCTTTATATTTGACTTTTTTCATCTCAAAATTTTGACTGATGATCTTAAAAGTTTTGACTTTTCATCTTAAAACTGTGACTTTGTCTCAATTTTTTTTTTTTTTTTAATCTAAAAATTTTTGGCAAGTTATCTTACTAATTTTACTGAACTCAGATTTAAACTTTTATCCAAGAATTCTGACTTTCAGCTCAAAATTTGACTTAATATCTTGTATATTGCTGGAGATAATAGATGTTGTATAATATCTTGCCTTTTTTTATCACAAAATTTTATCTGATAATGTTAAAAGTTTTGGCTTTTCATCTCAAAACTGTGATTTTGTCTCAAAATTTGAATTTTTTCTTAAAATTTTTTGACTTATCATTTTGAAATTTTGACCTTTTTTCTCATGATTTTGACTTTTTCATCTCTAAATTTGACTTTTTTAATCTCAAAATTTTGACTGATGATCTGAAAAGTTTTGACTTTTCATCTCAAAACTGTGACTTTGACTCAAAATTTGAATTTTCTCTCAAAATGTTTTTACTAATAATTTTGAAATTTGACTTTTTCTCATGAATTTGTATTTTTCATCCCTAAATTTGACTTTTTTAATCTCAAAATTTTAACTGACAATCTGAAAAGTTTTGACTTTTCATGTCAAAACTGTGACTTTGTCTCAAATTTTGAATTTTGTCTCAAAATTTTCGACTGATAATCTTTGACATTTTGACTTTTTTTCTCATGATTTTCACTTTTTCATCCCAAAATTTTGACTTACCATCACATAATTTAACTTTCTGTCTCCAAATTTGACTGATAATCATAAAACTCAAATGTACAATCTGAAATTCTAGCTTTTCACCACAAAATTTTGACTTTGTGTCAAATTTTGTTTTTTCTTTCAATCTAAACTTTTTTGGCAAGTATCTGACTATTTTAACTGAACTCAGATTTTAACTTTAATCCAAGAATTTTGACTTCTTCATCTCAAAATTTTGATTTGGCTCATAAATTTGACTGTTTATGTCAAAGTTAGACTTTTTGCATCTTAACTTTGACTGATAATCTTAAAAATTCAATATTCTGCCTCAAAATTGTTGCTGAACCATCTCAAAATTTTGACTAAGCTCATCAATTTAACTTTAATTTCCTATTTCCCCATAGAGCTCCATGTTAAATAACCTGCAGTTCCCTGAGTGTCCACTAGAGTCTGTCTCCAGCAGTGAGTCAGTCCCATAGAGCTCCATGTTAAATAACCTGCAGTTCCCTGAGTGTCCACTAGAGTCTGTTTACTCTCTTTAATCCTGGTTGTTGGATGTTACATAAACAGATCTGTAACTTTAAATTCATCACTGGGATCACGCTCAAAAATCTGAGTTTCCCCAAGTTTCACACAAAGTTCTGACCCACATTTCATTCTGTCCAAAAGTTGAGTAAGAAAAAGTCTGACTCAGCGACTCAGAGCCAATCAGAGCGAGTTTAACTCCACAGTGAGAATCTGTTCGCTGATGTCATCGTTTAACTCCCTGATGGATTTTAGTGATCAGATAAATAATCCAGTTTGCCAAAAAATGATCATGAGAAGATGTTTTCTGTTTGTTTGAACTATCAGCCGCCAACACACACACACACACTCACACACTCACTCACACACACACACACACACACACTCACACACACACACACACACACTCTGACCCTCCAGATTAATGTTGGAGTCTCTGTGTTTGCGTTGGCCTCTCTCTGCGTCGCCTGCAGAGTTTGGTCCTGATAATCAGATTTTTGGTGGAGTCCTGCTGTTTTCTCCGATCATCGATCACTTTAGATCCAAACTCTGACAGAAATCTGTGTCATTAATCTCTGATCTCGTCTCCACCCTAAGTTTGTTTTTCTTTCTCTTTCTGTTCCTCAAATCTTTAAGGTTCTGTTTCAAACTCTGAGCTCAACTGCACCACACAAAGGTTCAACAAGTTCTTTTTTTTAGATGTGTTTGAGGTAAAAAGACAATATTTGGAGACTTAAAGTCAAAGTTTTGAGATGAAGATGAAAATTTTGGAATAAAGAATTAAAATTCCTAAGACAAAAAGCCAAAATTTTGAGATATAAAAGTCAAAGGTCTGTAACAACAATGAAAATTGCAAAATAAAAAAATGTCAGAATAGTGAAATAGTCAATATCTTAAGATAAGGAGTCAAAATGTTGAACTTGAATGTTAAAGTTGAAGTAAAAAAGTCAAGAATCTGAAATAAATTGTCAAAATTATTGGATAAATTTTCAAAGTTATAGGATAATAAGTCAAAATTATAGGATAAAAAGTCAAAAATAAAGAATAAAAAGCCAAGATTATAGGATAAAAAGTCAAAAATATAGGATAAAAAGTCAAAATTATAGGACAAAATATCAAAATTACAGGATAAAAAGTCAAAATTATAGGATAAAATATCAAAATTATAGGATAAAAAGTCAAAATTATAGGATAAAAAGTCAAAATTATAGGATAAAATATCAAAATTATTGGATAAAAAGTTAAAATTATAGGATAAAATATAAAGATTATAGGATAAAAAGTCTTAATTAAAGGATAAAAAGTCTTAATTAAAGGACAAAAAGTCAAAATTATAGGATAAAAAGTCAAAATTATGGTATAAAAGTCAAAATTTGAAGATGAGGTGTCAAAACTTTGGATTAGGAAGTCGAAATCATAGGCTTAAAAGTCAAAATTATTGGGGGAAAAAGTCAAAATTATGGTATAAAAAGTCCAAATTCTGCAAAGTTTACATCTTAAGACAGAGAGCCAAAATGTCAAAATAAAAAGACAAAGTTTTGAAATGATAATAAGTCAGAATTTGAAGATGATGTCGCAATTTAGAGATTGAAAAGTTGAAATATTTGGAAAGTCAAAATGTTGATTTTTTTTTTTCTTCATCAATTTTACCTTATGCCTTAATATGGGGGAAAAAATTACAACAAAGCCAGTTTTTTCATTTCCAATTTTTTGCACTGGCAGAAATAGTCTTCTATACATTATTCCTGTTTCCATGACAGAAAAGTTTCCCTTCAAAAAGTGTTGTAAATGTTCTATGTTCATTTCGTTACTGAGTTAGAAGTACTTAATGATTTCTTCGGGCATTATTAGAGAGAGTTGCTCCAGCGTCTCTCAGTGAACGAAACAAACTGAGCTAAGTTAATCTTCAATAAACAGTAAAGGAGTGTTTTAGATAAATGTTTGGGTTAAGAAGCTACTTGGTCATCTTTGAGGATCTTTGGTTATTTTTAAGAGTCTCACAGAGTCTGGGTATGAGGAGGGGAGGGGGTCCACTTGAGGTTGTTTACCCTAACATGCATTAAAGAATAGTTGGAGGAGTCAGGGCCTGTCTCTAAAAAACTCCACCTGCAGCTTTTGTTTCCAACACAAAGATGAAGTCATTCAGTTTTTTCAGGGTTTTTTTGTTCCAGCATCAAACACTGAAGACAAACAGGTGAAACAAACACTGAGACACCTGGACAATAAAGTCTGGACCCTGTTTACCCCCCCACACAGATGGAGCTGAGGAATGCTACAGATCACACACACACACGCACACACACACACACACACACTGATGATGTTTTAGCCATGTGTAGGTTTTCCACCATAAACAGCTGAGTGTCTTCACCTGCTGGTTCTGACTTTTCTAAAGTTACTTTCTTTCCCCTGATGTCGTCATAGAACCAGAGTCGTGATCTCAGAGTTTATTTGCAAATTCACAACTTTTCATCTGCACTGAAATCTAAGCGAGTCATTCTGTCTTATTTATAGTAAAAAAATGTCTTATTGTTCTCAGGTCATAAAAATGTCTTATTTCAAGTTTTTCTAAGACAAAAATGAGGTGTAAATTGCTTGAAACAAGTCAAAAAAATCAGCCAATGGGATAAGACGAATTCGCCCGGGAAGTTTCTTGAAATTAGAAAGATGTCTTAAAACAAGAATCTTTTATCTTATCCCATTGGTAGATTTTTTTTTCTACTTGTTACAAGCAATTTACACCTCATTTTTGTCTTTAAAAAAACTTGAAATAAGACATTTTTATGACCTTGTCAAGTAAATGTGGCTCAAATCAAGAATAGTAAGACAAATTTGACTACAGAATGACTTGTTTAGATTTCAGTTTTTTCAGTGTTGATCCTCATTGAAGCTGTTTTAAATAAATAAACATTTATATTTTTGCCAGATTTTTTCCACCAATTTATCACTCTCTAACTGGTTGTTTCTATTCATGTTTAAAATCTTCATTTACTGCTTTATTTTTGATCACATTACAACACTTCTTTATACATTTCCTAACAGACTATAGACAGAATTTAAGAAACAAAATGCATAAATAATAATAATTGTAAATCTTTTGTGCAAATAATGTTGAATCGACGAATTTAATGCTTTTTAAAGTATTACCTGTAATGGTTTTAAGGTTTAAATGTCATGAATTTACTTTTTCTTGAACCAATATCTTCACTAAAGCCTTGATATGAAAATAAAAAAAAATCTCGTTAAAGTGAAAAAAAGACGGTTGAGCTAACGATTTGTATTAAAACCAAGTTCCAAGATGATTCGATGTCAAAAATTGACATTTTGACTGTTTTCCTCATAAGTTTGATGAAATTATCTCAACATTTCAACTATTATTCTTAAATTTTCTGACTTTTTTAAACTCATAACTTTAACTTTTAATCTCAATGTTTCAACTTTTTGTCTCATTGCTTTGACTTTATCTCAAAATAAATTGAATATTTGTAAAAAATGTCCATCTTTTATCACAAAATGTTGCCTGTTTTTCTCATAAGTTTGATGGTTCTAAGGTTAAAACATCATGAATTTACTTTTTCTTGAACCAATACCTTCCCAAAAGCCTTGATATGAGGTTATGTGCTTCTCTTCTGTTCTTCTCAGTGCAGCACAGTCAAGTCCCCAAATTACCAACCTATACCATCCCACTTTTTGGTAACTTTCTCCTGGTGCCGACATGCTCATCCATCCCCAGAAGGTGGAGCTAGAAACTCTGCAGTCTACTTGTCACCTTTCCTTGTACATCTGGGTGAAATTTGAGCTTTGTAGGTAAAACCTTGTAGGAGTTGTAGAGTTTTTAGTCTGAGTTGTACTCACTGTCCACTCTCTCGTATGTGCAAACAAAACCAGCTTCATCAGTGCTCAGTGTCCTCTTTTTAGTCAACTTTACTCTCTTTGTGGAAAGGTGGAACAAAAATCATGAAATTGTAGTTTTACAGTCACAGATTGTACCTTTTCATGAATGTGAATGAAGACGCACGGCAATAAATGGGTCTCACCAATGATCTAAATGGCTGCAGTTGGCTTTGTGTGAAGGGTGAGATGATTGCACTGTTAGAAATTTCCCTGTTAAATTACAGTTAACTACTGGCAGCTAGAGTTGCCAGTAGTTAACACACATTTAAAGGAAACCCTAAAATAATAATAGTAATAATAATAACAACAATGACAACAAAAATATGAAATAATACATGGAAATAGGTGGTGCCTCTTCAAGTGCTCCATCCAATTTGGTGCTTTCAGGTTAAGAGTCCGGATGAAAACTAATTCTTCGTCTTCTTGTCATTTTTTCCTCGAGCTCATATTAAAACACTGTGTTCAGGCGTAGTTTTTTAAAATTGTGTTTAATTTGTAGTTTTGCTCAGATGAATAGCATTGAACGGACCCAAGAACAAGTCTTTAAAGTTAACTGAAAAAGAAAATAAATTATGTATTATACCGTAAGATTACGGTACTAATTGTATAAAACAATTAAAAATAAAAATACTGCTTTGTAGCGTAAGATTTTAAGACGTTTGAATTTACAGCATTCAACTGTATTCATGGAAAACGGTACACTACTGTTCAAAATACCCTGTATTTTTACAGCAATTTGTTACAGTGTGGTTACTGTAGGAGTTAGTCACAGGCCTGTTAGTTAATAAATGACCCTCTAATAGAGAAATTACACAAGACCAGTCAAGCAGGGAGCACTTGTTGTCTATCACAAGCTGTCCTGGCATGAAAACTCAACAGAAAACACTTGGGTTGCTTTAGTCTTGCAGCTAGAACCCTGTTGAAAACAAAGACTTGCAGCTTTGTCAGATTGACATTGAGGAGGAAATGCTCTAAGACTGTGAAGCTGCTGTTATTGATGAGAACAAACAACGGACTTTACAGGAGAAATTTCACCACTTGGAATAATTTGATGAAACAACACTTTTGATATGTTTGAACTCTGGATTCCTCTGGTGGAAAGGAGAGTGAATATTCAGGGTACGGGCGTCAGGATGTGACGTAATGACCCCAAACAGGTAGGACGTCCACGTTGTTGTGAGTGATTCTTTCACTAATTACGTTTTGTTGGTGAAGAAAACTGTGAAACAAACTTAGAGACTGAAATGTGAAGAATCTGAACTTTCTATTTCACTGTTAACACTTTGATGATGTTGTATAAATGGTGAACAGCTCGTGGATGATCTGGGGGGGTGTAAGGAGTTAAGAGGCCCCTGTTGGAAACTGTGACTGGAGGCTCAGCTCAGCTCATGAAAATTCATTCACAAGTACCTGCTCAGAGGTCAAACCAAAGTTTTCGGACATGTTGCCAAAACATCTCGAACACATGAAATCCATTCTTGTCACATGCGTGAGATATACGTGCCATTTGGTTTCAGTTAGAGCGCAAATGGAAAAACTCAGCCTGTTTTTTCGGGGCTGTAATTGTCTTCCACTCAGATCTATGGCTGCATGTGTTTCTTTATGCGTCCTGCGCGCGGAGACAATGGAGCACTCATGAGCACTCTGGCGTCTCCGTCCTCTCTTACCAAAGAGGCACCAGTGGCACCAGCTGGGGGATTGCACGGCCAAAGAGATGAAAAGCGACTCTCTGCGGCTCGGCCGAGTGNCCCCCCCCCCCCCCCCCCCTCGTGCTGTCCCAGAGTGCGTAATGACTGTTTCCAGGCAGGGAGGGGTAATGGGAGGTGTGTGTGTGTGTGTGTGGTGCAGAGTGATTCTGCTGACTGCAGGAGAGCAGCCGGAGCATCAGCAGTTTGTGAACAGAGATAAAGGTGGAGGAGCTCAATCCAGCTGACCCCCCCCCAACTCACTCACTCACTCACCCCCCAGCTTTAAAACACACACACAAACACTCCTATGGAAGCCCAAAGTGGACAAATATCACATCAAACTTTCACCTTTCAACAGTTGTCTGTAACATTAGTGAATCCTGGTTGTGTCCTACCAGGTCTCATCTACCAACTCCAACCTCACCAAGCAGAGCAAACGTAACCTGGCTCTTCATTTTATTGATAGACTCTCAGGTTTGAACAGATCACTGCAGAATAACTGCTGCATGTGGACAGGAATCAACTGTTTTAGCCTCTAAGTGTGTTTAAGATTTTAGTTTGTTGTTTATTTTATGCTCATGGTTTAGCTTCTATCGTGTGTTTGAGCCTTTAGCCCCTGTTTCAGTCTCCACCTTGAGTTTAAGTTTATTGCTTAAGGTGAAGCTTTTAGCTTTTAGTGTTTAAGCTCTTGTTTTAACCTGGAGTGTTTTTGAGTTTTTTGCCTATGGTTTATTTTATGCTCCTGGTTTAGCTCCAAGCTTGTGTTTTAGCCTTAAGCAAATGCTTTAGCATTTTGCTCCTGTTTAAGGCTTAAGCTCCTGTTTTAGCCTTTAGCTCCTGTTTTAGCCTTTAGCCTGTTTTTTAGTCTTTAGCTCTTGTTTTGGTCTTTAGCTCCTGTTTTAGCCTTAAGCTCCTGTTTTAGCCTTTAGCTCCTGTTTTATCCTTTAGCAAATACTTTAGCCTTTAGCTCCTGTTTTAGCCTTTAGCTCCTGTTTTAGCCTTTAGCTCCTATTTTATACTTAAGCTCCTGTTTTAGCCTTTAGCTCCTGTTTTAACCTTTAGCTCCTATTTTATACTTAAGCTCCTATTTTAGCCTTTAGTTCCTGTTTTAGCCCTTAGCTCCTGTTTTAGCCCTTAGCTCCTGTTTTAGCCCTTAGCTCCTGTTTTAACCTTTAGCTCCTATTTTATACTTAAGCTCCTGTTTTAGCCTTTAGCTCCTGTTTTAACCTTTAGCTCCTATTTTATACTTAAGCTCCTATTTTAGACTTTAGCTCCTGTTTTAACCTTTAGGCTCATGTTTTAGCCCCAAGTCACCTTTTTTTCATCAGTTCCTGTTTAATCCTTTAGCTTGTGATTTAGTTTGTAGCTCATGTTTTAGCTTTCACCTCATATTTTAGTCCATAGCTTGTGTTTTTGCCTTTAGATCTTCTTTTAGGTTTTAACGTGTTTTCACTTTTACTTGTCTTTTAGTCTTAAGCTTTAATTTTTTACCTTTTGCTTCTTTTACATTTTAGCCTGTGTTTTAGCCTTTAGCTCATGTTTTAGTGTTTACTCAATGTGACGAGAGCGTGGACAGTGAGTGCGACTCTGCTGGTGTTTGGTCTGAGACTAGAAATGTTGAAGATCTCAATGAGAAAATTAAAAACTGAAACACACAGATCAAACATTTTTCTCCAAACGTGGATTTTTGATTTTGACTCCAGTTAAATTGAGGCAGCTCTGAACTTCCGTAGAAAAACCCCTGAAGCTGAAGTTAAACCAGGAGTTTATCAGAGGACGGGCTGCAGTGTGTGTGGATGAAGCCTGAGGAGTGTGTGTGTGTGTGTGTGAGTGTGTGTGATGCTGCACTGTGCCACAGTCTCCTCTGAAGTTGTCAGAGTCACTGGGACATGCTGCCTCCTCTTCCTCCTCCTCTTTTCTGCGCTGGATGACAGGAAACACTAACTGCACCGTATGTATACCAACATTTCTGAGCGTGTGTGTGTTTTTGTAATGCAGCGTGTGTGTGTGTGAGTGTGTGTGTGTGTGTCCTCTGTGGTGCAGCTGCTCATGTGACGCCCGGTTTCTGCAGTTTAGACTCATATTCTGTTACAGCCTTTTTTTCGCGGGGGTGTTTTCAGAGTGAGGTTGTGTAAAATCAGAGTTTGTTTTCTGTGTTTTCTGCTCAGATTTTCTCTGGTTTGTTTGGTTCAGAGCTGCAGCTGCTCCTGCAGTTTTCACAGAGGGGAAAGAAACAGCACTGCAGATAGAAACACTGGGTCACACAGCTCTGGATCAGTGGAGGAGAATCACAGCTTCAGGCAGGAAATCAGAGAAACAACGATTCACTTTTACACTTCAAAGAGAAAACAGATTATTTAATAACCCAAAATCCTCTCATTTATTTTTCTGAATCCTGGAATTTACACAGATTATTCTTCACCGTTGGATCTCATTTTCAAAATTAAGGGGAAAAAAATTCTTTTTAGATGCAGTTTTCCTGAAAAATATTGAAAACACACAAAGCGTAAACAGATTAAGTCCAAAACAACAACAATGCAAACAATTATTTCTGTGATATTTTAGTTTTGTTTCTCTTTCTGTTACCTTCAAGATCTGGAAGTTTTACTTTAAGTTTATACAACTGTTTCAATTGTTGCAAGTGTGAAATTACTTTCTTTCTTTCATTCATTTATTTAGATATTCAGACTTTTATTTAAACTTACAATCTTTAAAGAGCTTACTTTTTAACTTTTACTTTTAATGATGAATAAATTTTGACATTTTACCCTTATTTAACTATCAACTTGGTCATTTTTTTCAGGTTTTTCTTTTTTAATTGATTGACTTTTTAAAAATTATTTGCACCCTTTTTTCACCATTTTGGAAATTTTGGACAAATTCTCTCTTTTTTTCCACATTTTGATGCTTTATTTAGTCATTTTTCCTTCTATATTTAACAGTTTTTCATTTCTTATTCTGTAATTCTAAGACATTTTTTTAATGTGATTCTGGCATTTTTTGCTTTTCTTAAATTTTCTTTTCCTCAATTTGGCCCATTTTTGTTTAAATTTAATACTTAACTCAAGTTTTTGCTTGCACTTTATTCCTTAATATGACGAAAACATCTGTTTTGATTTAAAAATTGCAACTTCTAATCAAAAATTCTGTCTCATTTTTTGATGTTTTTTGAAATGACTTCACCAAAATATTCCCCGCTTTTTTTTAATTTTATTTTGAAAACCATTTTCTTCACTTTATTCCATTTAATGTCTGTTTTTGATATTTTGCAATTATTTTGTAACATTTTAGATCACTTTTCCCATCTGCTTCATATTCAGTTTCAACTTTATGGCAGATTTTTATTAGTATTTCAATATTTTTGTATAATTCTAGTTTTTTTTCTTCTCACTCTTTGACTTTTTCTAACTTTCCATCACTGCAATAAAAGTCTATTTTTTATTTTATCATACCCGTGTTTTTTTTGTGTTTTTTTAATCTCACACCTGTTCCTCCTCCTCTCTCACCTGTTAGGTAAGAGCTTCAGGATGTTTCCTTTTGTCTGCGATGGTTTCTAACCCTCCTCTCTCTGTTTTTCTGTTTCTGTGCAGTGAGCGGCCCCCCCACCCCCCAGTTTGCTGAGTGAAGATGATTCCCGTCCTGATCTGTTCCCTTCTCTCTCTGACGTTAGCGACAAATGATTTAGACATTTTGTTCCCGGAGCTGGAGCACTCCAGAACCATCTACGTCACAGGTGAGTTTTTACTCAGATCCTTTAGCCTGAACCAGGGCCGGAGCTAGAAAAATACTCATGGGGGCCAAGAGACGGGTGGGGTGGGGTCAGTCAATAGTTAAGTGGTATGAATCTGTCAGAGGACTTTCTGCTGGATTTCAATATTATTCTGAAGCCAATTTCTGCCAGTTAAAAACATCAAAATGAAACAATTGGCTTTGTTGAGATTTTTTTTTTTTTTTTTTGCACACATACGGGAAAAAAAATTGGGACAAAAAGGAAAAAATTCCACTTTTTCCCCAAAGTTTTGGCTTTGATAACTCAAATTATTGACTGTGATATCTCAAAAATTTAGACTTTTTATCTCAGATTAAACTTTTATATCTCAAATCATTGACTTCTTATTTCACAATTTTCACTAGTGATTCCAAAATTTTGACTTCTTGTCTCATAATTTTGACTTGGATATCTTAAAATTTAGACTTTATCTCAAACTTTTTACCATTTATCTTGGAAATTGACTCGTCATCTCAAATTATTGACTTTCTATTCCGAAATTTTGACTTTTTATCTCATAATTTTGACTTTTATCTCATATGTTGCACTGACATATCTATAAAATTATACTGTATCCTTCTCTGACCTGGTGTCTTCTCTCTATATATATTTATATATTTATCCTTTTTACCCTTTTATTTTTGATCTTTGTTAATCTAACCAGTTTTGTTATGGCCAAAACATGCAATGTAGTTTCGTTCTGCAGCGCATCTTTGATTTAATGTCGAATGAGGATAAAGAATCTGAATAATTTTGAATATTTATGTCAATATTTTGATTTTCATCTCATAATTTTGACTTTTTTAACTCAAAATTTTGACTATTAACTAAATCTTTAACCTGGTGTGGCAAGGTTTTGTTTTAGGGGGGCAGCCTCCACCCTCTGCCCCCCCCCCCTGTAGAGCCGCCCCTGGTCTTCTTCTTTTTCTGCTGCTGTCCTTGTCTGAGCTTCGTTTTCTCTCTCTGTGTCGTCTGTTTCCTGTGTTATCAGCTCGTCCTGCTGCTGCAGCTCGCTGATATCTCTGTGGATGATTAGTTTTCTCAGATTAAATTATCTCAGTCAAACTTAGTTTCTGCATGTGGAGATTTTTGGTTTTTGTGGGAAAACAGCTGAAGTGCCGTTAATTAATCTGCTTTGATTTAATCTACACGTCACATTGAGTTTAGCGAACATTCATCACCAAACTGAACATTTTTCTGCTCCTTTGAAGCCTCGAATAGAAACAGAAACTTTCAAAGTTTAAGACACAGACTGTGACTGAATTAAGAACCAATCAGCAGTTTGATGACTCAGAAACTGAAGAGGAAGCAAAAACGCAGACTGTTCCTTTAAAGCTGAACCGTAGAGAACATGTGATCAATGATCAATCAGGTGAAGCGACATGTTCAGCAAACTCAGTGAAATGATGTTAAAGTGCTCTGAGGGAGAAAGGACTTTTTTAATGCTTAACACAGAGATGATCGATAGAGAAAGAAGAAAGAAAAATCTGTTTGACTCTTTTACTTTTGTTAAATGTGCTGTAAAATCTGAAATATAAAATGAACCTATAGGTAATTTTGTGACCATAATGTGCCCATTTCAGAGGATTTATGTACTAAACAGCATGTATGGTTGTATATGGGTCAATGACACAAAGAGGGTCTAAAAACGTATTTTTTAAAAGTTCTTTGAAAATGGATAAAAAACATATTTCTGAGTGAAGAATTATGTTTTCTAACAGATTTCAGTAGTTGACCAACATTTCAAAGATTTTAGGTTCATTATTTTTTAGTATTTTTAATTTGAGCACCCAAAAATGTCAGGTGGTGCAACCAAATATATGAAAATATATTTATATGTTCCTGTTATTTTTTCTGTGTGAAATTATTGGCAAGTATCTCTCAAGTGTCTGTAGTGACTCATACATTTTCATTTTGTGTGTTTCATTTCTTTTATTTGTGAATAAGATCAATAATTTGATGTTAAAATAACATTTCACNCCACCTGACATGGAAATTGTTCCAGTCACCAATGAAGTGAAAAAACCTTTTTTATCAGTATTTCAGAGAAATCTACAAACTTTTCCACTTGGTCACAAATGTCATTTGGGCTCCTCTGGCTGATGCAGTTTCCTGTTTCCTGTTTTATTCTCTTCACTTTAAAATAAAAGTCTAATGTTACGGTTGCACCACCCTGACATTTGACAAGGTGAAAATTACGGGACAAAAGTTTTTTACATTTCTCAACACCTGTAAAATTCTTTTTATTTGCAAAGAATGTTTTATTTAAAAAGGTTCAAGCATAAAATAATGCCACTGTATTTTTAATTTCCATTTACAATAACTGACATTCAATTTTTAGAGTTTAATTACTGTGGATACTTGTCAGGACGGTTGCACCACCTGACATTTTGGGGGTTTGAGGAACCAAAACACAAAAAAACATGTTATATTTTAATAGTTTAAAGATGTGTTCAAATAACACAGGTTTCATAGAATAAAGAAATACATGTGATGAAATACTCAATTCATGATGGAAGGAAATATTGCACTCAGACACAAAAAAAGGGGACGTCACCTCATTGACCCATATTCTGAGTGTTTCAGTGATCTTGTTTTCTCGTGTTGCAGAAAACGGGCCCCGTCTCTCGGTGTCGGCCGATCAAACCAAAGTCGTCTCCAGTCGAGGAGGAAACGCCACTTTACCATGCAGGATCCACAGAGACCAATCACTCGCTCCGAACAGGAAGATGAGGATCAAATGGACCAAACTGACCTCAGACTACCTGAAAGAGGTTCAACATTTACGCTTTTAATCACAAACAGGGGTCAAAATAACTCCGGGTGCTCCTGCAAATCAGAGCAAACTGATCTAAGGGATGAGAAGTCATTTATTTAACCATTTAATTAATTGATTATTGAAAAGAATCAAAAAGCTCGTGATGAAATTTCTGCCTTTGATTTCTATCTTTCCCGTTTATGTTTGAGGGATTAGCTGTAAATGAAGCCCCTCTGAAAGTTACCAGTTAAAAACAAAGTAGAAGAAAGCTTTAACACCAGGAAGTTGAGATGTAACCTGGCAAATTTCTGAGGTTCACAACCAAGGAAAATCACAGTGACTGTTGGTTGTTAATAGTCTTTGGTGAAGATCTTAAATATGATAAACAAAACTCAGGTCTAAGTGCAACATTTGTGAAGCTAAAATAGCATTTTATTTTGACAACTGAGCAGAAGGGGCAACTATTCCACTCATCATCAAATTGTAGATAGTGACAATTCAATTAATCGTCATCTTATTCCCAGTAACTGTTTGTTACATTGTTGACTTATTCCAAGTGACTTTTTGAGTAATCATCAACTTGTTTTTCCAGTGACTATTCAATTAATTGTCAAGTTATTCCCAATGACTTTTGGATTTATTATGGAATTGTTTCCAGTATCTACTCATTCAAGAGTCAAATCGTGACCAGTGACTTTGCAATTAATCTCAAAGTTTTTCTTAGTTACCATAATTGTGAAATGTTCCAGGTGATTTATCGATTAATCTTCAAAAAGTTCAAGGTAACTGTTCTTTTAATGTTGAAATAGTTCCCTGTGGCTATTTGATTAACCTTCAAATAGATCCAAGTTGCTTTTCGAGTTATAGTTTAATTGTTCCTGGTGACTATTTGATTAGTTGACAAAAAGTTACTAGTGACTTATCGAATAATCATCTATAAGTCACAAGTGGCTAATAGATTTACCACTAGTTGAAGGGAAGAGATAATATTTTTCCTCGACTACTCAAATAATTATTGAATTTCCCTGTGAATATATGAATAATCAATAGTTAGTTTTTTACTGGAGGATGTGAAACAAAAACATGAACCTTAAAGGAAACATGAAAATTTTGATGGACGGATTCTTTTCTCTCCTCAGGTTGATGTTTTCGTGGCCATGGATTATCACAAGAGAAGTTACGGACGTTTCCACGGACGAGTTCACCTCCAGGGCTCCTCCCCCATGGACGCCTCTCTTGTCATCACAGAGCTCACCCTGGAGGATTATGGGAGATATAAGTGCGAAGTCATCGACGGGCTGGAGGACGGGACGGTGGTGGTGTCTCTGGATCTCGAAGGTGGGTGGAGGAAGTTTTTTAACAGACGAGCTAATTTTAGCACCAGGAGCCAGTTTGTCCTGTAAGCAGAGTGTTCATCAGTGTCAGAGCGGCGTCGTTACCAGCCGAGCATCCTGGGAATCAGCCATTAGCGTCTGGAGGCTGATGGAGGAACAGATGTGCTGACTCAGCGAGAGGCGCCGTCACTTTGAGTCCTCGGGTTAAATAACAAGATTAAACCTCAGAGGACAGATCTTGTGAACCTTTCTCTCTCTTTCTCTCTGCAGGCGTCGTCTTCCCGTACTACCCTCGCCTCGGCCGCTACAACCTGAACTTCTACGAC
Organism: Thalassoma bifasciatum; assembly: GCA_008086565.1. NCBI lineage: Eukaryota > Metazoa > Chordata > Actinopteri > Labriformes > Labridae > Thalassoma > Thalassoma bifasciatum. The sequence goes on from RPOG01002414.1 coordinate 61,138, forward strand.
GCCGAGCGAGCGTGTAAGGATCAGGACGCCATCGTGGCGTCCTTCGACCAGCTGTACGAGGCGTGGAAAGAGAAGATGGACTGGTGCAACGCCGGCTGGCTGAGCGACGGGACGGTTCAGTACCCGATCAACATCCCAAGAGAACCATGCGGAGGGAAGAACACGGTACCCGGCGTCCGAAACTATGGACTGAGAGACAAAGATAAGAACCACTACGACGTGTTCTGCTTCACCTCGCACTACAAAGGTGAGCGGTTTCACCTTTACCTGACTCCACAAAAGTTCTCTGGACAGGGAAGTGGATCTAAAACAGAAAAAAACAACCTGTCTCTGTCCTTAGAGTTCCTCTAGATCAGTGATTCCCAACCTGTGGGCTGTGGCCCCCTGGTGGGCCGTGAAGGCATTGCAAGTGGGCCGCCAAATCATTTCCCAAAAGTGTGATTTTTATGTGTCTGTGTGGGGATGTATATAGACCATAGACTGTATAATGAGTGGACGTAACGACGTTCGGCTCAAACTGAAGCTTCCAGCAGATGCCCCGCCCCCTGGTGTCTGGCTGCAGTATAGGTCATAAGCCCCGCCTCCCCATGTATTCCAGATATGAGCCGGGAAAACTTAAAAAAATTACGATACCTGGTAGAAACGTTTCTCTCATCCTTACTCTAAGGTGGTATGATGATGTCATCTGGCTGCATGGTGTTCAGGTGTTTTTTTCCTGAGAAGTTAGTTTCTCATTAGTTATTGGACGTTAAAAACCGCGATATAAGTTTCGTTTTACGATAGTTGACAGCTGCCGTAGCACTCATCAAAAATAGCCCCTATATTCTTTGAAGTCCTTTCTCGGTTTTCCTCTGATTTGGATCTGAAGAAGAAGAAATAAATATTTTTATTTCTCTTTTTTACTTGGCTCCACTGGAAATTCTCTACTGCGCAGACTCTGGCTGCACAATGGCGGCTAGAGAAACGGGGTTTTTTGGCTTCAAAATCGTAGAACGGCGACAGGCGGAGCCACGCTGTCCATGGTTACAAGCAATTTATGCCTCATTTTTGTCTTTAAAAAACTTGAAATAAGACATTTTTATGACCTTGTCTAGTAAATGAGGCTCAAATCAAGAATAGTAAGACAAATTTGACTATAAATAAGACAGAATGACTTGCTTAGATTTCAGTTTTTGCAGTGTGCATCACATATCCAGTCCAGTTTTTAAATGTTAAAATCGCTGCCATAAATATCGACCACTGAGCGGGATCATTCGTCCACGCTTTAATGAGATAAGATTCTATTAGGTTGATTTTTTTTTAGGTATTTTTCCCTTTCAACTGCCCAAACAAATCAATGGAAGACATTTTCCTACTCAGTAAATCTATCTATGAGGGTCCAAATGAGAAACCTGAATGTTGTCAGACCCAACAGCCAAACTCCTGGTCCCTGATTGGTGTTTTTTATCTTCCAGGTCGGTTTTACTACCTGATCCATCCCTCTAAGCTCACCTACGACGAGGCGGTCAGAGCGTGCGAGAAAGACGGCGCTAAGATCGCCAAGGTCGGACAGATGTACGCCGCGTGGAAGCTGCACGGCTACGACCGCTGCGACGCCGGCTGGTTGGCCGACGGCAGCGTCCGTTATCCCATCTCTCAACCTCGCCGGCGCTGCAGCCCGACGGAGGCCGCCGTCAGGTTCAACGGTTTCCCCGACAAGAAGCACAAGCTGTACGGAGCGTACTGCTTCAAGGGCAGCAACTGAGCTACACACACACACACACACCGTCCAGCTACACACACTTCAGCATGCACACACACACACACTCACACACACTCCTGAGACTTTCTGTAGGTATGAACAATAATTCAAGCTGTGACACTTCGTGATGGAAACCTTTGTGTCAGACGAGTCGTTGTAATCTGGGACCTGATACTCTGCGAGGATAGTTTACACATATTTAAGGTCCATTTTATTTAATCAAAGCCTTCGAGGAGTGGGGGGGGTCAGGTTATCGTGAGGGGGGGGGTGAGGGTTACAGCCATACTGTCATTCAGACCGGACTCAACACGCCATCTAACGAGGATCAACCGTCTGACGGCGGCGCAACGTGACACGGCGTGACGGACACTTTGGGCACTTAACGTCGTTTTGTTCAAGACTCAGAGCAACAACAACAACAACGACAAAGCCATGAAGAAAGAAAAGCTCAAACCTGTCACACGTCAGGTAGGAACAAAGCCTAGCACAACCAAACTGATCTTTGCCGTCCATACTTAAAGGGCAATCCGTGTATTTTCAACCTGGACCTTATTTGAAGATGTTTTAGGGTCTGAATGGCTCAAAGGTACAAAAAATGTTTGGAGTTTCTCCAGGAAATCACTTCATAGGCTTTAATGGCTTCACAAAAACGTCTTAGAGAAATTAGTTTTGGCGGATAAATAACAGTTTCTCTAGAATTCCCAACCTGTGGTCCGTGGCCCCCTGGTGGGCCGCGAAGGTACAGCAAGTGGGCCGCGAAATCATTTCCAAACAAGTATTTTATTGGAGTGTAATTATATAAAGATACAAGGTACAAAAAGAAAAATTAAGATACAAATACAAATAATAGCATTCAAAATGTTTAACTCGGTTAAGTTTTAAAGGAAATTAAAACAGTTCTGATTGTAATATATGAAAAAGTCCCCTAAGAAGACATGTTATTCCTCTATAGATATCATGACCTGAAAAAAAATGTAATAAATCCCAAATTTTCAAGAATTGTCAAAACTGTAACAGGAGTGCTGAGCTTGAAATGTCACGAAAAAGCATAAAGTAAAACCCAAAATATAATAATTGCACCAGAATGTAACAAGTTGTCATAATTTGGGCAAAAAGTTGATACGTTTTCGGCTTAAAATCTGTTTCATTATCTACCAGATATCACATTTTGGGTTTTATTACATCTTTTTAAATTAAATTTTGGGTCATTGTTACAACTGGGGTTCTAAAAAAAACGTATATAGGGGTATGTATTGGGTTGGAGGTGGGCCTCAACCATTTTTGAGCTTTGGAAAAGGTTGGGAACCACTGCTCTAGAAAAGTCTGATTCAGGATTTTCTGCTTGAAATTTCACTGAAGAACCCGCAAAACTGAAAACACAAAGAAATGAACATTACTCTCTCACAAGAGATTCAGATTTAACACATTTAACATGTTACACATCTGATAATAAACCATAAAGAAAACAGAACTAGCTTCATGCTAATGTATATGGGAAATTACATTGATATGCTAACAGTTTCAAAACATAATTCATCTCAATAACTTTTTGTGAACAATACTTAAAACTCAAAAATGTTACAATAGTAACAGGTAAATGTTTTAAAGCAGGAAGTGCAGGCTCATGACTGACAACTACGGCAAGCTCAGGGTGCCAAACAACTCAAAGCATTGTTAGGAGGAACTACTTCAACCAGTAAAACATAACAAAACAATACAATCAACGTCAAATTACATGCAATTTTTATTTATTGAAAACCTGCAAAGCTACTTTTTTAACACAGAAAAGAGAAAAGAATTATTATGAATTATTATTATGAACTATTATGATATAAATAAACTTGTTTTCTATAGGTTAACTGGTGTCTTGAAGTTAGTGTTATGGTGTAAATGGTGACCCTGCAAACTAGTAACTTTAGAAAATACCTTTTTGAGACGCATCTTTAGAAAATTTTGACAACATGATATTAAAAAAAAAACTAGGAGGCTTTTTGAAGGACTCTTTCCACATTTTTTCAGCCATTGTAACCATCAAAACACTGCTCTCATAATGTAAAGTTCCACCAATTGGACATTACTTGAGGGAAATTCAACAGCCTGAAGCTTTTTAATGTTGAACTTTTCCTCAATTTTCAGACTTTACAGCAAAAGAAAACACGAGTAACGTGAGCTACTGGAGCTACTTCGACACTTTTTGGCCGTTCAGACCCGAAAATACGTGAGAATAAAGTCGATGTTTAAAGATGCTGGAATTACCTGTGATCAAGGTGCTACAACTGGTACTTTGTACTTCATCAAACCGTCCAGTGTTTATGTTTTTATACTAATGTGTTGGACCAAACATGGGTGTCATCAACAATAAGGAACGGGAACATGTTAGCGTCGCTTCTGTTTTTTAAGTACGTAGAATGTTATTATCTAGAAATGTATCGGGACTATTTTTTGATAACCTGTTACCTGATTATTGACATTATTATTGTTATGATTTGTCTTTCTGGCCAAATTATCCGAGTCTCTTTGGGTTTACATGAAACACACCACGACCACCGTGGAGAAACCATCCACACGTGAATTACAAAAAAAAAAAAAGAAGATGAATTTTTGCACTGAACATGTAGAAGACGCCTCAAAGAGAAAGCTAACGCAGTAGAAAATGCCTGGCAAGAATTAAAAAAACAAAGAGACTCTGCTGCAGAGACGCCGCTCTACACGCTCAGTTTGAGGCTGTTTCTCCGTTTGGCTTCATGTTAGACTCCAGAGCATGACGCAGCTGTCAGTGTACATCTATCTCAACCGCTATTTTTGATACAGATACTGTAGTTTCTTATAGCAACGAGCAGAGCTGAGCTTGCTTAGTGTCTGACATCAGCTCATCCAAGTTTTATCCACTTCAGGAATCTGTTCGCTGATGTTTCCTGCACAAAACTTTGCCATAAAGTGAAAATTTGAGGAGTTTTGATCGTTCTCTTGATCATTTAAATGTCTACTTCCTGTCCAGTGTGTTGACATGTTTGCAAAAGGCAACAGCCGGAGATAAACCTGCTTTAAGCTTTGCATTAAAAATGAACTACATAGTCGTAAAATGCAGTACCAACACGGGCAGTAGGGGGCAGTGTTGAGGCAGAATCAAACCAGAAGCTGTAACGAAAACACCAAAACAGCTTAGGATGAAGAAAAAATGATGATAAGAGTCGACGTTGAAGTCTGCAGAAATCTAAATGGCCGTTTTATCCAAAATAAAGTGGATTCAGAGGCCTTACCTTCCACTCTTCTTCTGCCATTTCCACATTGTTTACATCGTTCTTCAGTAACTCGCATCGTGCAAAGCGAAGTATGAACATGATTAAAAAGCAGGTTTATCTCCAGCCAGAGCCAGAACTTAAAGGCACAGTATGTAATTCCTGCCACTAGGGGTCTCTCTCAAAGAAAACAATAAAGAAAGACGTAGTTTAATAATGTCGTAAAGATGTTTGGATTCATTGGAGTTATTTACATTATTCATGTGTCAAACCAAGTTTTATTTATCCGATGTTAAACCGGCAAGTCCAGAAAAATGTTTTATTTAAATGTATTTAAAGACAAAAGTGACGTCTGAACGCTTGGAATGAGTAAAAAAAAAAATCTGCCAATGGGGTCAGAAAAAGTTTTGTGAGGCTTCTTGAAACTGATTACTTGTTACAAGCAACTTAGACGACAATTTTGTCTTTAAAAAACTCGAAATAAGACATTAAACATGGCCTATATTAAGTCTAAGAAGGCATTTTCTGCTGAGAAGTAAGATGTAAACACTCTTTTAGATTTCAGTTTTTTTGCATTGCAGTCATATTTGTTGATGGGGGAATGCACTGCAAAAAATTGAAATCTAGATTTAAAGTTAGACTTTAGAAATTTTGGAGATCTAGAGTTCTAAGATTTAGGAAGGCTAGACATGAATGGTTTTTGTACAACAATCCCAAGTTTTACCATGTTGATTTCATGGACAAAAGTTACGGTTAAAGGCTGAGACAGGAGCTAAAGGCTAAAATAGGAGCAGGAAGCTAAAACATGAGCTAAGGGCTAAAACAGGAGCTAAAGGCCAGGACTTGAGCAAGAAGTCTAAACAGGAGCGTAAGGCTACAACATGAGCTAAAGGCTAAAACAGGAGCTAGAAGCTAAAACAGGAGCTAAAGGCTCAAACAGGAGCTAAAGGCTGAAACAGGAGCTTAAGGCTAGAACAGGAGCTAAAGGCTAAAACAGGAGCTAGAAGCTAAAACAGGAGCTAAAGGCTCAAACAGGAGCTAAAGGCTGAAACAGGAGCTAAAGGCTAAAACATGAGCTAAAGGCTGAAACAGGAGCTAAAGGCTGAAACATGAGCTAGAAGCTCAAACAGGAGCTAAGGGCTAAACAGGAGCTTAAGGCTAAAACAGGAGCTAAAGGCTAAAACAGGAGCTAACAGCTAAAGCTGAAGTTAAAGGCCAAGACTTGAGCAATAAGTCTAAACAGGAGCGAAAGGCTACAACATTAGCTAAAGGCTAATGCAGGAGCTAAAGGCTAAAACAGGAGCTAGAAGCTTAAACAGGAGCTAAAGGCTCAAACAGGAGCTAAAAGCTAAAACAGGAGCTGAAGGCTAAAACAGGAGCTAAAGGCTGAAACAGGAGCTAAAGGCTTAAACAGGAGCTAGAAGCTAAAACAGGAGCTAAAGGCTCAAACAGGAGCTAAAGGCTGAAACAGGAGCTAAAGACTAAAACAGGAGCTAAAGACTAAAACAGGAGCTAAAGGCTACAACATGAGCTAAAGGCTAAAACAGGAGCTAGAAGCTAAAACAGGAGCTAAAGGCTAAAACAGGAGCTAAGGGCTAAACAGGAGCTTAAGGCTACAACAGGAGCTAAAGGCTAAAACATGAGATAACAGCTAAAGCAGGAGCTAAAGGCTAAAACAGGAGCTAAAGGCTGAAACAGGAGCTAAAGGCTAAAACATGAGCTTAAGGCTAAATCAGGAGCTAAAGCCTAAAACAGCAGCTTAAGCCTAAAACAGGAGCTAAAGGCAAAAACAGGAGCTAAAGCCTAAAACAGCAGCTTAAGCCTAAAACAGGAGCTAAAGGCTAAAACAGGAGCTTAAGGCTAAAACAGGAGCTAGAAGCTTAAACAGGAGCTAAAGGCTAAAACAGGAGCTAAAGGCTAAAACAGGAGCTAAAGACTAAAACAGGAGCTAAAGGCTAAAACAGGAGCTAAAGGCTAAAACAGGAGTTAAAGGCTAAATCAGTCTCTAATGTGTTTGTGCTAATGTTGATTCCTGTCCACATGCAGCAGTTATTCTGCAGTGATCTGTTCAAACCTGAGAGTCTATCAATAAAATGAAGAGCCAGGTTACGTTTGCTCTGCTTGGTGAGGTTGGAGTTGGTAGATGAGACCTGGTAGGACACAACCAGGACTCACTAACGTTACAGACACGTATCAGAGCACCGAGCTGTGAGGAGCTAAGCTAAATGTAGCAGCTACTAAACAACGCAACAATCTTACAAAGTTTATTTGTTGTCACGTTTCAAACAACAGCGCTTCATAATTGTTGATGAACATATTACCTTGTTGGGTTGTATCTGCTAAAAAATGTAACTGATCAAAGAAAAGTAGAGTTTAAAAGAAGATCTGATCCACATTCATTTATCAAAACAAGTTCATGAGTCACGTGAAACAATCACATTATCATTCACTTTGCTGTTTTTTGGGATAATTTAAAGTACATCTTACACCCAATTATTGTACTTTACAATCTGCTTCTCTCATTGGTTTTTCTGTCTGAGGCCTTCCAACCAGGAATCTTAAATTTTAAACAAGTTTAATATCCCAGATGTTGGAGGCTTGGACATGTTTGAGACAATAAAATTATGGTATTGACCCCACAAACTTGAGGATTATTTCCTGATCACTGGCGTAAGATTCTCCAATATTTTGCAAGGCTTAGCTGAGTAATTGGTTTTCTGTCTTGTCCCTGAATTTGAATTTTTCTGGGCTTATCCAAAATATTTAAACTGCATAATTGTTTCTGCCTGTTCTATCTTTGAGAATCATATATTAGTTTTTGTTTTACTCCCACTCAGAAGATGCAAAGACTGAATAATCCCCTGACATTACTTGTCGTACAACCTCTGCAAACTTTGGCAAAGACCCATTTTCATGCCGTTAGCGAAGAATGATGTAAGTTTGACCCCACTTGGCAGCGCTCAGGTTCAGCCCTTCCAGGTTCCAGCTCTTGTTTGATCGTTTGTTGGTTCTGCTCCAAACAACAATCAAATCATGACTTCGTTTTAAGCTGCAGTGCAAAGTGACGTCTCTGGGAGAAGTTTTTGTTTTTTCTGTGAAGGTTTGCACAGGAAACACTTAAAGTCCGAGGTAACGTACGGAGAGCTGAGGTCAGTGCCGATTCTAGGGTGTGATGGGGCAAAAATTTCCAAGGGGCCCCTCTGACAAGTGTTGACATAATAATCTGAAATCTACAAAAAACGTCAGACACTCAAACTTCTTAAAAAATATATTATTATTGAATATTTTGAAAGTTGTGCAAAAACAGGGAAAACAGTGTTTGAATGGATTACATCATTAAAAACTATAACTAACTAACAAAAAGAACAACAGAACAATGCAACTTTTAAAAACAATATGTGTGTTTTTACCAAAACAGTCGCCAGGACTTCACCTTTGTTATCAAAGTTTATGTTTGGGGCTTATTTAAATTGTAAATATTCTCCAAAGTTATCTTTTTTCGCCCCCTGAAGGGTAGCTCCTCTTCATCTTGCGTTGTTGTTGTCGGTTTCATACTTTGATTGACAAACTTCAGTAAAGTAACGGCCTGTAGCATTGCCCGAAGGATGACATGGGGCCCCTTTAGAGGGGTATCCGTCAAAGATGTCATTGCAATTTGGCCACTAATTGCTTGATGTGGATCATGGGGATAATGGTCACTGCAGTTGCTACATCTTAGACATTACTGTGAAGTCAAGTTCGTCAGCCCTCGGGGGCCCCCTAGTGGTTCGGGGCCCCAAGCAGCTGCCTGCCTCGCCTGGTGGCAAGCGGCGGCTCTGGCTGAGGTCACACATGGGGCCAATCCAGGTCCTGAGTCTGTTTTTTCTGGCGTTCGTGACCCGGCTCTGAGGTCTTGATTGGACCCAGTGGACCCTCAGCTGAACCAGACAAAACATCCATGTAGGGGTATGAGTGCAGCTATAACTGATCGTTACCTCACAGCAAACCAGGACCAGCTGGACCAGGATCTGGTTTAGGTCATCAGCTTTGGTGCTGGGTCAAATTATTCTGGCTCCAGTTCAGTCAAACCAACAACCAGTCAGAGTCCTGGTTTCACTGAAGACCTCCAGATCCTGTAACGATCTGAACAGGTTTAACTCTCTGCAACTTTTTCAAGTTTTATGATTTTTCGGGGAGAAAGACTCAAGAAGTCTGTGCTTTTATATTTCTGTGTGAGAATTACAGGACGCAAAATCAAAGGTGAGAATCAATCAAAAAAAAGAGTGGAGAACAGGGAAAACAGAGTCCCAAATCTCACAAGTAAAAGGAACTTTTTGTCCTGTTGTTGTCTGTGGTTGAACAAAGGCCTCAGGTACTGTAAAGATTATGCTCATCAAACTAGTGAAGTAATTAGTTGCAGTAAAAGTGAATGTACTGCACCTCCAGACCAGCAGAGGGCAGTAAGAAAGAAATGAAGGCTGTAGTTGGAGACAGAGGATTAACTGTTCCTGCTAAATGCTAAACTAACTTGTCCTACAATTTCAAAATTCAACATATTTAGAAAACAAGAATCAGAGATGCTGTTTTATAAAACTCTCATAGCTCCATGTTCCATCTAACTTTTCATTTCAAAGTTGGTTAACTTATCATAGATCTTCATATTCTACATAAAAAGAATAATATTTGGCCTCATTACTCTCTGGAGCTCTCTTCTTTTCCCCAACATGTCAAACTTTCACGTAAAGGGTTTAAATAAAGTGTGATGTCTTTTACTTTATGTGTTTGCAGTTTTTCCATCATGTGTCTCGTTTTTACTTGCAGCAGAAAAAGAAACTTTAGAGACAAACGTTGATTAAATCAGCTCATAATCCAGGTTTCTGCCCCCCCTTAGTTCGTTCAGGACTCGTTGAGTTCATGTATTATCTCAAACACATCACGATCAGACGTCAGTAAAGCAAACAGGAGTCAGCAGAAGTTCCTGAGTAATGCAGTAACGTGTTTCCAAAGGGAGGGGCCCCTCACAGAGACACGGGGCCCATTCATGGTGCTGCTTACAGCTCAGACTGAAACACACGCCGGGCGAAGCTCAGAGCTGTTTTAATAACTCAGTGACGACATCGTGGTGACGTGTTTTCTCACGCTGCTTCCTGGAGGTTTGTGCAATAACAGGTGTGAGGCCTCGTTCACCAACATATGACTCTAACAGGCTCCTGTACTTTTTCTGTGTGGCACAGAAAGTCCCTAAACTCTGAATCCAGCAGGCGCCACGAGTAACCAACAAAGACTTTACCATGATTAATGTTCGCTCTGTAAATATCACTAAGTTTTTCTTTGTGTCAACGTTTCTCATTCCTAAACCGAGCAGGACATAAACAAGTGTTGAGTTTACACAAAGTCTGACTCATCTTCTGTCTTTGAGCCGCCAAACTCTGAGCTATTGTTCCCCAAACACTATTAAAAAAACCAACAAAGACAAACTTCAACGGCTGATTTATTTCTTCTTCACCGCTAATATGTTTGTTTGAGTCTGACTCACACACATCGAGAACCAAACACAGATAATTCAGCTTCACCTGAGTTTCTGAACTTTCAGTAACTCAGGTGAAGCATGTGCCATATTTATCATTTACTTCGGTCGTAAAAAGGACTTTGACGCCAAAACATGCTAAACTGTCCTCTTGGTTGCCAAAACAAATGCTTAAGTGCCTTCTTCAGAGCAGAAACAAATGGTAAGTGCCCTTTAGGGGGCAAAATCACTGTAAAGTGCCTTGTTGAAAGCTAAACCATGTGCTAAAGTGCCCTCTTGGTTGCCAAAACAAATGCATAATCCAACATTGGGAGCCAAAATAAAAGCTTAATTCTCCTATGGAAGTCAAACTGCACGCTAAAGTGCTCTCTTGGGAGCCAAAACAAATGTTCAATCTCCACTTGAGGGCCAAAACAAATGCTTAATTCCCCTTGGGAGCCAAACTGCATGCTAAAGCGCTCTCTTGGGAGCCAAAACAAATGTTTAATCCTCACTTGGGGACCAAAACAAATGTTTTACCCCCATTTGAGGGCTAAAACAAATGCTTAATTCTCCCTTGGGAGCCAAAACAAATGCTTAATCCACCCTTAGGAGCTAAACTGCGTGTTAAAGTGCCCTCTTGGCAGCCAAAACAGAAGCATAGTTCCCTTTTGGTGGCCAAATTAAATGCTTAATTCTCACTTGGCAGCCAAAACAAATGCTTAATTCTCACGTGGGAGCCAAAACAGATGCATATTTCCCCCTTGGGATCCAAAACAACGACATAATTTTCCCTTGGCGGCCAAAACAAATAATTACATCTCCCGTGGGGGCCAAAACAAATGGGTAATTCCCCCTGGGGGCCAAAACAAATGCTTAAATCCCCCTTGGGAGCTAAAACAAATGCATAATCCACCATTGGGAGCCAAAACAAATGCATAATTCTGCCTAGGGAGCCAAGCTGCATGCCAAAGTGCCCCTAAGGGGGCCAAAACAAATGCTTAATTCCCCCTTGGCAGCCAAAACAAATGTATAATCCATCCTTAGGAGCCAAAGTGTGTTAAAGTGCCCTCTTGGCAGCCAAAACAAATGTTTTATCCCTATATGGGAGCCAAAACAGATCTATAATTCCCCCTTGGGGTCGAAAAAAACTGCATAATTTTCCCTTGGCAGCCAAAACAAATGCTTGAATCCCCTTGGGAGCCAAACCGCATGCTAAAGTGCCTTCTTTGGTGCGAAAAAAAAATGCATAATCCACCTTAAGTTGCCAAAACACTTGTTAAAGTGTTTTCCAGCTGTACAACTTGACTAAGGACTACTTAACTTATTAGTTTCACATGAAAGAGATACAAACTTTAACTTTAACTTTAAAAAACTAATATATATCTCTGTATTTATATCTCTTCCATACGTGTTGAATGCTTTTTTCAGTTTTATATTAACAACAGATTTACATTAAAGGGTGTGAAAATTAAACAAGTGCATCTTCTCACTTGTTACACACCTGACGCCATTTAAATCTGTGAACACTTTGGCTTCAGGTTTAAAACTGAGATCAGACTGTTTTATCTTTTTTTGCTCTAGTTTTTATCTCCACTGGCTCCAGAGTGAGAATCTTGCTTCTTTAGATTCTTAATTATCCACTTTATTCACTAGATTTTCTCCTGAAAACATAAAGCAGCTGAAGCTTGATGGACTTTTCTTGTCAGTCACTGAAGCTAAATAGTGACATCTGGTGGTCAGTTAGAGCTACAGCAGGACAGTGGCATCAGTTTTCTGTTGGTTTCAGTCTCCTCATGATTGCTAAATAAGACCAGAGTGGTTTTAATAAAGACAAAGGATTGTAAATCATGTTATAAGAGTTTCTTTTATTGCACACACAGCTGACAATGAAACCAGGATGATGACAGATTTACAGGAAGAAAAGATGATTACATAAAAATGAGCTGGAACAGAGAACCTCATGAACCACACGGCGTAGAAAACATCTTAAAAATGCATATACATGAAAAAAAAACACAGGATATAAAAGGTATGAAAAGCATGAAGACGGGGAGATAAAATGAGTAAAATCACATGAAATAATCTGGTGGAGCTTGTTGTTTATTTGTTGTTGTTGGGTTATTTTCACATTCCCTTATTGGTTTGATTCACAGATTCCAGATCTGCAGCAAAAAGCAACACGTATAAAATCCTCCAGCTGAGCACGTTTTGGAAACAGGAAGTGGGGTCGGTTTGGAGCTCCACAAGCTAAAGTCGCTAATCAGATATTTTTGCGACAGATTTTGTAAACAGCAAAGAAATCATCGCTTCAGCTCAACGAGCAACATCACAGTTCAGTCATAGTTTTAAAGTATACAATAAGTTAAATTCATATGGCTTCATATACTTTCTATATTATAGATTCTATGATTATTAGCTGCAGCACACACACACAAAAACACTCATCTCTCAGTGTGTGTGTGTGTGTGAGTGTGTGTGTGCAGCGCTCCCTTTTTTTTAAAAAAACTTTCAGCTAAAATATTTTGTACAAAAATCTACACGGGACGTCATCCAGGAGAGAAAAGAGAGAGAATAATTTAAAGTGAGTCACATTAACGAGTGGGGGCGAAACCTCCTGCACCGAAGATTAAAACTCAGTGTGTGTGTGTGTGTGTGTGTGTGTGTGTGTTTGTCTTTCAGGGTGTGAAAGTTTTCTGTCTGAAACATGAAGTTTTAATCTGCTGTTTTCTTGTCCCCTGGATTTAAAGGAACCTTGTGGAGTTTTCGAAGAGCTGCAAACGAATGCGCAAGCAGGAGATAATAAACACTGCAAAAACTGAAATCTATGAGTTTGTGTCTCATTTTTGGTAAAAATTATCGTATAATTTTTAATATGAGCCACATTTAACTGATAAGTCCAGAACAATGTCTTATTTCAGGTTATTTAAAAACATTAACAAGTCAAAAAATCTGCCAATGGGGTCAGAAATTTGCTCGTCAAGTTTCTTAAAGTTAGAAAAAATATCTAAATACAAGAAACTTTTTTTTCTTACCCTATTGGTGGATTTTTCTGACTTGTTACAAACAATTCAGACGTCATTTTTGTTTCGAAATAACACATTTTTCTGGAGTTTTCAGTCAAATGTGGCTCATATCAAGACGAATGAGACAATTTTTCACTAAAAATAAGACATAATGATTTGCTCAGATTGCATTTTTTTGCAGTGAAGGAGGTTGAAGCTACAACCTGCAAAGCTACACTGCAAAAAAACTGAATTCATCCTGAGCCACAATCTACAGAAGCCCTTAAAGGTCATGATTTTCCACAATTAATTTTCACATTATCTCAAGAAAATTAAGCTTTTTTTTTTAAAGTATAGGTGTGTTATGATGCAATACAGTGACAAACTGCACCAAACTCTCGCATCTTCTTGGGAAAAAAAAGGGTAACACCTGCATTTTGTAATAACTGATGCAAAATGCAAGAACTTGTTACATAATGCAGCAACGTTTATCACATATTGCATTTAAGAAATTTATTACAAAATGTAGCGTCATTAAAAGTTCCCCTGGCTACTAGAACGTCATTTTCCTAAATGATCAGTGTTTTTGCCAGCTACATAAGAACGATAATAAAATCTCTCAAAATATCTTAGTTTGTATAAAATTTGAAAAAATATTTTCACCTGTAGGCCGCCATTGTTGTTTACGCCGCAATAACGTCTGGGTAGTGATGTCATATGGTTGCACCAGGCTGGATCTCATACAGGATCATATAAGTCCTGGAGCGGACTTCAGTGGTTTCCAGAGGAAGTTTTGTGGGTTTGTGTTGGAAAATAGTCGGCACAGCATTTGGCTTTAGTCTCCGTTTATAATGACCCACACCTGTCAGCTCTTTCATCAGCATGGGCCGGCTAAATGCAGCAAATGCTTCTGGGGAGAAGTGGCCAGAACATAGCCGCGGCTCCATGGGAAGTTGTTTACGCCCACAAGCCATTTCCCACAACTTCCTTCTTTTCTTGTCTTTTGGGAAGCTGTGCAGACTAACATCAGTCTCCTTGTTTCCTTTGGGCTGAAAAGTGCACCCAAAAGCAGCCACATGTGGCATTATTATGTTTTTTTCCCTCCTCAAACCTCGTGACTTACGGCGACTAGTAGTGAGTAAACGGCCAAATCCAGATGCTCGGCACCAAGCAACCAATCTACATCATCAACCCAGAATGCATTGCTGCAGTAAAACTATCCCGAAGGATAGAAACTGTGTTTTAAACTGTATTTTTTTTTAAAGAAAAACCAATTAGTTATGTCTTTTAACAACAAATTCTAGTTTGAGACAAACATTTAAGCAGATGTTATTCCTGACAGTCGGGGTTTCTTTAATCATAAAGTGAGACTTCACTACATTTTGACATAATGCAGTTCTTGCAAAACATTGTTTCTTTTTTGCTATTTTTGCTGCTTTAGACCTGCACAGAGCTCCACTAGTTTCAAACATGCTCCATAAATAAGGTTTGAGTTGTTTTTCTCTGATTTCTCAGGCGAAAACACGGGTTAAGCTGCGTTGTTTTGGTCTTTTAGCATCTTGAAATGAGACATTTATCTGGACTTTTTAGATGAATGTGGTGCATATAAAGTCCAACAAGATGTTTTGCAATAAAATAAGACATTTACGCCTGATTAGATTTCAGGTTTTGCAGAGTTTTTGCTCTTGACTCTACAGGAAACGGGGCCGACTTGAAGAAGTAAGAAAATGCGTAAACAAGATACACGATCACAGCCTTTGGAAAAACTTATATCAACGCTGCATGTGTGATTTCTGCAGGTAAAGCCTCACCTGTTCATGCAGGAATCAAACTCATATATTTGTGAGTTTTAAAGCAAGCACTGGCCTCACAAGTCAAGATTCTGAATGCAGACGGAACACGTCTCCATTTCTTCAAACAAAAAGCTTTGCAGATGTTTAAGAAGAAGAGAAAGCATTTCACACAAGCACAAAAGAGACAAGTAAAGAGTTTGGGAACATAGAAACTCCACCGGGTTCCTTTAAAAGGGGATGAAACCGCTCAGAGGATTAAAGTAAGGCACCAGGTTTTTGCAGTTTGGGGCGTTGAAGCGAAATTCTCACGAGTGTTCTGGTTCAGATTTTTGTCCCTCTTTCTTTAAAGAGACGCTGAGAAACACGTCACGATTCTCTGTTTTCTCAGCGTCTCTGCAGCCGCACATCCAGCCCGTTGTTTTTGGCTAACCTTTGACCTTTGACCCCGTCTCCTCAGCGCCTCATCTGCTGGTCGGCGTGCGTCTCCTCCTCCTCCTCCTCGTGTCTCTTCGCCCTCATGAAGAGACGCTGGAAGAAGTTGTAGCTCTGCGGCTGCTCCGGTTCGGGGTTCAGCCTCTGAGGAGTTTTGCTGTGGTGGACGTGTTCGTTGTACGGCTGGTTCTGCTGGTCGCCGCTCTGGTTGATGCGGCGCCGCAGGGACACGGATTTGTGGTAGGTCGCAGCTAAAGAGAAGAAAGAAGAAATAAGAGTTTAAAAAGATGAAACCAGAAGCGAGAAAAGTCACCTTAAATGTATCTGGGTCAATGAGGTGACGTCCCCTTTTTTGTGTCTGAGTGCAATATTTCCTTCCATCATGAATTGAGTATTTCATCACATGTATTTCTTTATTCTATGAAACCTGTGTTATTTGAACACATCTTTAAACTATTAAAATATAACATGTTTTTTTGTGTTTTGGTTCCTCAAACCCCCAAAATGTCAGGTGGTGCAACCGTCCTGACAAGTATCCACAGTAATTAAACTCTAAAAATTGAATGTCAGTTATTGTAAATGGAAATTAAAAATACAGTGGCATTATTTTATGCTNGTCGTGAAATATTTCTATAACCTGAAATGTGTCAAAATATCAGCTACAGTTTTTACAGCAGATGTTTTCTGTTCTACACCAGAGTTACTCAACCACAGAGACAAACTGTTAAAAACTACCTTTACAAAAGAAACTATACAAGTGGAGAAAAGAGGCAAAAACAGCAAAGAGGAGCAATAAAACTTAGTTTGAGGTGGTAAAAATTGTCAAAAAGCAACAAAAATTGGTATTTAAATTGGGATGAACCTGGAAAAAGTAGCAAAAATGATTTAAAAAAAAAAAAAAAATTGATGAAAAATCAGTGACAAGTGGTAAAAGTAGACAAAGTCAACAAAAATGCCAAGAAAATTAGGATTAAACATTGAAAAATGAGCAGTTTGTTGCAAGAAATGGTCCAAAAGTGACCAACATGGACAAAAAGCAACAAAAGTTATGGAGTAAATCTTTTTTTTTAATTCAGAAAGTAACAAAAATTGTGAAAAAAGTGATGAAAAAACAGTGAAAAGTGGTACAAAATTGTCGGAAAAATGGCGATAATGTTGGGATGAAACTTGGGAAATAGACGGTTTGTTGGAAAAAATGGCAAAAAAGAGTGAAAAGTGTCTAGAATTGGCAAGAAAATTGTTAGAGAACCTGAAAAATAGTGAGAAAATATCAAAAAAATGTTCCAAAAGTGTTAAAAAAGAAGGTAAAAGTGTTTAAATGTGTAAAAATCAGTCCCAGTTGTAGTGGTAGTGGGTTGTTGTTGTTGTGCTGTAATTAATGTAACTGTTCATGTTCTACTATGGGTTTGTTTAGAAACAGAGAAGATGGGAACAAAAAAATCACAATTGCAATATAGGAAATAATAATCACAATTGAATTATTTTAAGCACCAGGACTGATTTCTAACTTCTCTAATACCAAGATAAATCGTCTTATTTCATGAAATCTTTCCAGGTCTTAATATCACGCTACACCGGCAGATCATCTGACTTTTTTCTGGTCTTTTCTTTCTCAAATCTGAATTTAGACGGTTCATTTTTGAACTGTGATTGTGTGTTCTTGTCTTGAAATGCATGAGTTTTTTGGAGCGTGCATCCTTCTGCTCGTACCTGTTCCCTTCTTGCAGGTGAAGGTGAGGTGATAGTTGCAGGGCACGTCGTTCCACTGCCCGCCCTCGTGCCAGATCATCACCACACAGTCTTCTCCGGACTGGAAGAAACTGTCCGGCTGGTTTGGCCTCCAGTAATCGAATTGCTGTCGACAAAAAAAAAAATCAAAGACAGTCAGACGTCGTCACCAAGAAGCTGCTCCAGTTTAAAACACGACCTGAGGAAACACGTGCACACAGACAAACAAAAGTGGAAGCGTTGACCCCAGTCGGGCGTTTCTCTGCTCTGAATGATAACACAGTACGACAGCAGAGTGTGTGTGTGCCCCCCCCAGTTTCAGGTTTCAGGTTTCCCTCAGAGGACAAATGTGAGAGAGTGACATCATGGCGCTCAGAGGAGATGTTTTATATTTCTGCTTCGTTTCAGAGGAAGAAGAGAGAAGTTCCAGGAACGAAGCCAAGACGAACTGTGTTAACTCACAGGTTTCCTAACCTCTTTCACTCTATTTACCATTCTATGTTTCAGAGCTTATAACTGTTAAAAAATAAGGTCAAACTTCACCAGTTTCTCCTCATTTGAAAGATTAAAGTCTCCAGTGGCTAAAGTCCACATCAGGATTTATGCAGCTGAAACACTTTTTTTATTCCTCTTCATGTTTTATAACCAATTTTTGAGCATCATTAACTCCAAGATGCTTCATGTCAGACATAAAACATTCACCACATCACTTCTACACCTTCTCATCTACATCTGGGTGAAATTTGAGCTTTTTAGGTAAAACTTTGTAGGAGTCAGAAAGTTTTTAGTCTCAGGCGAGAGAGTTGTACTCAGGGTCCACGCTCTTGTCCGAGGACTCTGTGCTAACAAAACCAGCTTCATCAGTGCTCAGTGTCCTTTTTTTTGGTCAACTTTGCTCTCTTTGTGAAAAGGTTCAACACTAATCACGAAATTGTAGTTCACAGTCACAGATTGTGCATATTCAAGAATGTAAATGAAGATGCGTGACAATAAATGGGTCTCGCCAATGATCTAAATGGCTACAGCTGACTTCGTTTGAACAGTAAGGTGATTGGCTACAGTACAGGTGAGTGACAGGCCTGTTAGCCAATAAACAAACAGCAAAAACTGAAATCTAAGCAAGTCATTCTGTCTTATTTTTTGTAAAATCTGTCTTATTATTCTTGATTTGAGCCACATTTACGAGACAAGGTCATAAAAATGTCTTATTTCAAGTTTTTTTAAAGACAAAAATGAGGTGTAAATTGCTTGTAACAAGTCAAAAAAATCTGCCAATGGGACGAATTTGTCATAAAGTTTCTTGAAATTAGAAAGATGTCTTAAAACAAGAAACTTTTTCTTATAAAACTAGAAATACAATTTAAAAGGCCGGTTTAGAAATAACAAGAATAGTGATAGAAAAGTCAAAGTTGGACTATTTATCTAGAAATCTTTTTAATTTTTTTTGCCTTTTATCCTATAATTTTGTATTCATTTCTTATAATTTTGACTTAAATCTTAGAGTTTGGACTTTTTATATCAAAATTTCAACTTTTATCTCAAACGTTGCCTTTTTTTCAATACGTAGACTTTTGTCATCTTAAAGTTTTGACCTTAAATGAGAAAGTTTGGACTTTTTCCCACATAATGTTAAATTGATTTCTTAAACTCTGGAATTTTATTGACTTTTTGTCTTAGAATTTTGTCCTCATTTCTAAAAATTTCCACTTTTCATATTAAGATATTGACCGTTTATCTCCATCGTTTTTATTTTCATCCTCACATTAGAGTAAAAGCTTTTGATGCTTCAATGGTTTGATGTAATTTTCTGTCAAGTTTGTAAATGTTGCTGTACATTGTGAGAACTTCATGAAAGTTTGATTTAAAGAAAATCATGAATCTCACCATGGGTTTGCCGTCCGTCCATCTGAAATCTCTCTCAAACATTTTGTCGTTGAGTCCGAGCCACTGGTAGTCGCTGCCCAGATCTGCAGAAAAGAAAAAACATCAGGGCGTTAAAGTTTTGTCCACTCAGCTCATTTTTACAAACAGGAGAAAAACTCAGAGAGCAGAGAAACTCAGAGAGGAGAGAGCTGCAGGAACTGAAGTGTTGATGCCGTGTTTTACAAGTCTGTGGTTTGAACATGTGTGCGGCAGCAGGAGCCGCGGCGAGGAACCCGAGTGTGAACAAACACGAGGAAACGCTGCAGCGATCGTGGCACGAGTCCATCTCATCTCTGTCAGCAGCTTCCTCATAAAGCCGGAGACAGTCTGCAGAGTGTGTTTGATCTTCATGGAAACTCTCCGTCTGTTTGAAGCACTTTATTCAACCCTCATCATCGGATTAGAGCCACGTTTACGAGACGCTTTTTTCCAACACACAAACTCTTGTAAGAGCGTCGACCTCGGAGCTTTTACAGCCTCCGGCACAAACGCGTGGAGAAACATTTACCTGCTCACAGCGATCAGTTTATCAATGAGAGGAACGTAAACGCAGCTTTAACGTCAGGGGTGATATTTAACGTCCCCTCTATACGCTCCACCACCGTTTATACGCTCATCAGACGCAGAAACAGCTCAGTAAAAAGTCAAACATGCTCCTCTCAGAGTTCACCACTTTCTGTAAACACATCTGAGCCCTGGTTCTGCTTTAAGGTTGTTAAAGTTCCTGAAACAGACGCTGTTAGATCAGGAGCTGAAGACTCAATAAAACAGCCAGTAAGACCCAACGAGTACGTTAAACAAGACACTAAAGAGGAAACCTAAACTCTGGACATTTAAAAGAGGAACAATAACAAGATTCTCAAGAGTTTCTGAGAATTTTTGCTTCATAGTAACTTTAAAAAGATGCATAAATGTAACATTAACCCTGTGGTGCATAGTGGTCACTACAGTAAACACCTATTTAAAAGTTATTTACTCCTAAATTCAATGGTTCATGTGGTGGAAATTCATATTAAACTGTGTCAAGATATTTTTTTTCTTCTTAGGGCCTGAAAAATGTTTTCAATTATTTTTCCAAACATACATATTTAAAAAAAAAAAGTTATAGACAATCATTTGAGGGTAAAGCAGCGTAATAACTATACATTTTTCAGTGTTAAAATGGATGACAGAGAGTCAAAATGTTTCGCAAAATATTAAAAAAAGATAATTCATGAAATTACCAAAAAAAAGAGAAAGGAAGTCAAACAAAAAAATAGTTGTTTACATTAATTTCACTCTTTTTTATGTTGAATGTTCTGTTGCAAATATTTGAAGAAAAAAAATTGAAGACTTTTTTTACTCAGAATTATGAGATTATAGTAAGAAATCTTTAATTAAAATCAGTATTATGAGAAAAAAAGTCAAAATTCTCAGAAAAGTCTAAATTCTAACTTTTCTGAGAGAAAAAAATCTGATTTCTGAGGAAAAAGTTAAAATTCTGACTTTTTTTTGCTCTGCGAAAAATCAAAAATCTGAAAAACAAAATCTATTTTCTATTAAACACATTTATGACTAAATGACATTTGCCTACCTACTTCTGACTATCTGCATTTACTGTTTTATCATTAATATTATTTTTTTTTATTCTTTTTTTATCTTGGTTGGTATTAATTGCTTTATTACTAATTTCATTGGTTCTTACTACTCATTTAATACTCACTTTATTACACTTTTCTTCTTATTTCCAGCTGTTTATTTGTGTGATAAGTAGTGATAAGACTGAATTTCTATTATTATTCTACTTATATAAACAAAACTATTTTAGTATTTTTAGTATTATAGTATCTGTGCAATTTGTTTTCGATTTTTACTTTCCTGAGTTTTGTATTCAGATTCAAGAGCCAACTCAAAAAATTATTGAAGTTTTACTGCTATGTGTGCCTTTAATTGGACATAAAGAAGTAAAACTTCAATATATTTTTTTAATGGAATTGATTTAGACAATTCAGGGTTTAATTTTCATTTTAAATAAATAGAAATTTGTCGCTTTAATGCATCACTGTACCCAATTCCACCTGAAAGATTACAGGTTTTCTTGAGATAGACGGGAAAAACAAGTTACCTCGAGAGAAAGGCAGAGTTCGAACTTTTTCTCAGAATTCTGACTTTTTTGTAGAATTCCGACTTTGTACACAGAATTCTGAGAAAATGTTAGAATTCTGACTTTCCTCTTGGAGTAAAAGAAAAAAAAAGGCAGATTCCAGTGATTAAAGTCAGAATATTGAGAAAAAACTAGACTTTTTTCCCCCAGAATTCTGAGAATAAATTCAGGATAATGAGATCAATATGACTCTTCCCTCAGAAAAACAGAATAAAAATTTGTTGAACTCTATTATTACTGTTATCTTCATTGGCCCTAATCCTCATCTGTCCTTAAGAGAGTGACACAGATGTGTGATAAAAAATTAAAGTTATTTTCCTCTGAGTGCTAAAGCGTGGTTGTAAACGACTTACGGTTGACAAAGTTCTGCTCCTCGCTGGACAGGATGCTGGTCAGGTGGGCGCCATGGAGACGACACTCTCTCTCTGCTGAGTCCCATGTTCGACGGTGAGTGAAGTATTTGTAACAGTGAGACTGAAACTTCTGCCAACCGAACCCACAGACCTCAGTGTCTGCAGAAAGAGAGAAAGAAAAACAGAAAAAGTCATGAATTCACTTTTTAACTTCTCTCAAAGGGAAGAAGAAAGTAGAGTCGTTGATATCTGGAGGATAAATCTGCAGGAAACGTTTGTTTACTGCGTGAAAAAAGAGCAGAAACGTGCAGAGCTGGTTTCTGGCGCTCGGCCTGATGCTGCTGCTGCTCAGTAAACAGTTTTATGTTTGTGGTTTCAGAATAATGAAGAAGAAGAAAAAGAAGAGGCAGGGACGGACAGGTGAGGTCTGCAGGAAGCTGATGAAACTGTAAAAAGCTTCATGAGTGATTCTCCTTAAAGAGCAGAAGGAGCCTGAAGCGTAAAGAGACTCTGAGTTAGTTTCCTGCTGATTCATTCACGCAGCTGCAAAAGCTTTCTGGCAAATAAAGAGCACTCATCTGTTTCTTTTTTTGTTTTCTTTCACTGGCAGAAAACCACGAGAGGACAGCTGCTCTGTGGTTTCTCAGCAGAATTAAAGCTCTGCACAAACATATAACATACGTGATCACATGACCCTGCAGCTCTGGAACACATGAACAAACGGGGGTTTTCCACTTTCTGTTCACTCCATCTTTACTCAACGACAACAGGAGCCAAAACTGAACAAAAGCAGCTGGAAAATAAAACATTTATCACTGATATCCTCCTCAGTATCAGGCGTTATAAATCTTAGTGTCGACTCCATAAAGAATCTGGATTTGGAGAAAAGCTCAGTTCAGACTGTGATGGTTCAAACTCTCTCTGACATAATAGACCTTTCAAAATAAAACATTACAAAGTGATGCATTCAGTCTGGGTCAGTTTGATCTAAAATAATAATTCATTATTATTTCGTCCATGTGCCGACGTGGGACTCCACAAACAAACCTCCTGTATTTTTCATGCACATACATAAAAACTTGTATTTTAACCTTTTTATGATGTAATTTTTCCCACAAATGTCACTTTTATCCACTGTGGTTGTTTCCTTTAGACCAGCCATTCTCAACCTGTGGGTCCTGGCCCCAATGGGGGTCGCGAGATGATTTTTGGGGGTCACCAAATCATTTGACAAAATTTAATTAACATTACATTACAAAAAATCAGGCTGGGTTATCTGAGTTGTTTCCTGCCTCATTATTTTTCAGAAATCTGTTGTATCAGCTTAGTTTGTATAATCTAAACTGCAGTGTTTTACCTGAACAAGTTCAGCGAGCGAAAGTTGACAAACTTGTTCATATTTTTATTGCAAAAACTTAAATGTAAGCAAGTGTTTATGTCATATTTTTACGGGAAAAGACGTCTTTTTATTCTTATTCAAGTTACCTGTCCAGAAAAAAATGTCTCATTTCAAGTTATTTAAAGTATTTAAGCCTCCAACTTGTTTTTTTTTTATTCTTTGGTTGTTTTTTAACCTTTAGCCCATGTTTTAGCCTTTTGTCGTCTTTTAGCTGTAAGCCTTTGTTTTAGACTTTATATAATGTTGAAGCCTCATGTTATCATGTTGTCTCATAATAAACATTTCAAAATAAAACACTACAAAGTGAAAGGATCCATTCAGTCTGGGTCAGTTTTATCTAAAACAATAAATTATTATTATTTCGTCCATGTGCCAACTTGGAACTCCACAAACAAACCTGTATTTTTCATGCACATACATAAAAAGTTATATTTTAACCTTCTTAATGATATAACTTTTCCCTCAAATGTCACTTTCATCCACTGAGGTTGTTTCTTTAAATAAAGCGTGGGTTGAGCCTTTGGGTCATGTTTTAGATTTAAGTCTGTGTTTTAGCCTCTAGCTCGTGTTTTAACCTTTAGCCAGCGTTTAAGTCTCTCAGCCTTCTTGTGTTTTAACTTTTCTCTTGTTTTTTAGCCCTTTAAACCATAATTTAGTCTTCAGCCATGAGCTAGTGTTTAAGCCTGTGATTTAGCCTTTAGCTCATGTTTGAGCCTTTAGATTCTGTTGTACCATTTAACTCATGTTTTGGCTTTTAACATGTGTTTTAACCTCTAGCTGGTGTCTAAGACTTTAAAAAGTGTATTGCCTCTATCTTAATTTTTGATTTAGTGTTTCAGCCTTTAGCCCATGCTTTAGCCTTTTGTCGTCTTTTAGCTTTAAGCCTTTGTTTCAGACTTTAGATTATATTTACGCCTCTTACCTTTTTTTTTAGTCTTTAGCTTGTGTCTTAGCTTCTGGCTCTTTTTTCTATCTTTATCTCACTGTCTCATGTTTGAACCTTTAGCTTCTGTTCTAGGCTTTAACTGGTGTTTAATATTTAGGGAGCGATTCAACATTTTGCGGTGTTTTAGCTTTAAGCCTGTGTTTAAGCTTCTTACCGTCTTTTTCGCCTTTAACTCATATTTTAGCCTTTAGTTTGTGTTTTGGGTCAAGATTTTGTCTTAGCCTTTGGCCCATGTTGTAGCCATAATCCAGTGTTTTATTTTTTAACTTGAATTTTAGCCTTTAGCTCATGTTTTAGCCTTTAGCCTGTGCTCTATCGCTCTCCTGTTTATCTTTCTTCTGCTCTTCTGTTCCTATATTTTTAGCTCCTGTTTCCACCATTACCCACTGTGGTTATATTCCAGATGTGCTTCATAGATAAATAAAGTTTGACTTGATAAAAACCCAAAGGAGGGGAGAACACACCACTAATATTTTTTATGCACATACATAAAAACCTATTCTTCACCCTTTTTATGATATTGTTGTTGTCACAAATGTCACTTTTATCAACTGAAGCTGTTTTTAAATGTGCTTCTTTAATAAATAAACTCTGACTTGATAAAATGAGGCTGGGAGAACATCAGCAAAGACCTCAACTTTTCTAATCCCAGGAAACTTCCACATTAAATCAGTTAATTAAAGTGTCATTGGAGGAAGAATGTGACCTTATCATCTCAGCGTTTAAACATTTCACCATGGACACAGAGAGAGAGAGAGTGGAGAGTCTAAATCTGGTGAATCTGGAAACATATTAATCTCTGGAGAGTGTTTGTGAGTCTGATGAGCTGCTGACTAATGTCACAAATATTAGAGGAGAAGCTGGAACTAATCTGTGCAGGAGGAAACACCCACGACTGGAGAACAGAGGAGAAAAAAGAGGAGCAGGCCGAGTCCACCTGCGTCTCTGAGTCTGTTTAAGGTTATTCACTGCAGGTTTCATGTTTATCAAATAATAAACAAGACATTTACTGAGCCTCGGCTTTAATTTAGTCTCTATGTGCATGTTTTTAAACTGATTAAATTCAGATACTCACAAGACAAAAGTTCAACCAGCAGAGACACGTGGACATTAGTCACTAAGGAGAAACTGACATCATCTATTCATTTGTAAACTTTATGATCCTGTTGAGCTATTTTAAACACATTTTGAACTGTTTATGACTAAATGACATTTTCCTGCATTTACTGTTTTATCATCATTATCTTTTTTCATTCTGTTTTTATCTTGGTTGGTATTTATTGCTTTATTTTTTAATTTCATTGGTTCTTACTACTCATTTAATACTCACTTTATTACACTTTTATTCTTATTTCCAGCTTTATTTGTGTGATAAGCAGCGATAAGACTGAATTTCTATTATTATTCTACTTATATTTTAGTATTTTTAGTATTATAGTATCTGTGCAATTTATTCTCGAATTTTACTTTCCTGAGTTTTGTATTCAGATTCAAGATCCAACTCAAAAAAATTATTGAAGTTTTACTGCTATATGTGCCTTTAATTGCACATAAAGAAGTAAAACTTCAATATATTTTTTTTAATGGAATTGATTTAGACAATTCAGGGTTTAATTTTCATTTTAAATAAATAGAAATTTGTCGCTTTAATGCATCACTACACTGTACACTGTACCCGATTCCACCTGAAAGATTACAGGTTTTCTTGAGATAGCGGGAAAAACAAGTTACCTCGAGAGAACGGAAGAAATTTATTGCAGAAAATCACGGCTCTTCAGGGTTTCCACAGAAAAACTATATGGTTTAATATATTTTTGGCACTCTTGTTTTTGTCTGATCATTATTGTATCAATGCCATTTTAACACAGAGTATTAAGGCCACTTAAAGACAGAGAGAAAAATATAAATTGGCAAGTTTACTTGTTTTATGAAGTGGCTGATTTCTGACTAAAACTGTTGCAAATTTGCCAAGTGTCCAAATGTTTCTAATAATGCGATGACTCTAATGTCGCTTTTCCACTCTACAATTCCAGCTCTACTCTACTCGTCTCTACTGGGTTTGGTTCTTTTCCTCTAGCCCGACTACAGACTCACGGTGGGCGTGGATCTTATAACACAGCTGCGCTAAAGTGCTGCACAGAAGTGCGTGCATGTTCATCTATAACGCCACACTAACATCATTTTGTACTAACATATGTGCCACCGTGGTCTTTAAAGGAAAAAAAAAAAGCTTTAAAAAGATTTCATTAAAGTAATACAGCGGCTCAATGTCGGTCGTCATGACAACGGAGGTAAACAACAGCCTGGTGCTGCTGCACGCGGAGGAAAACGAAGGAGCTGCTTCCTGACATCAACTCTTCCCTGGATCCAGTGAGATCACTTTAATTTTTGATTTTTGGGCCTGGTATAGCAGAGATTTGTTGTTGATCAATCATTCTTCTTTGAACTTGTTTTCCTTTTTGGTTCCCTGTGGATTAATGGACTGATTGGTGCTTAAAGACTCTCGTGGCAGACAGATCGCTCCTGCACCGACCAACTTTGATTTAATTTAAAAGACTCTTTAAAGCCAACTATCTTTGCTGTTAACTTCTTTTTGCTTTAAAAAGGACTTTTAACTTCTTTAGGAATCATGAANGAGCATTTTAGGGCTGTATTTTGTCTTCATTCAGTCTGGTTCTGTGCCGTCAGGTTTAAATGTCATTAAAAACCCGTCGCTGACTTATTCCTTTGCCTCTTGTAAGTGATTTGTTCAGAGTCAGAAGCTGCAGAGACGACATTCTCTGACCAATGAGTGACCGGCAGTCCGTCCACGTCACCTTTTAGTATCAGCTTTACTCTCTTAGAACCAGGGTAGAGTAGGTACTAAAAACTGGCGTCTGACGCGTAGTACCGCGCTAATGGAAACGCAACACAAACCGGGTAGAGGAGAGTAGAGTCGGGCTGAGATGAGTCAGTGGAAAAGGGCCGTTAGGCTGTAAAGTTGGTCCATGATGCAGTGAAACGCAGCGTGATAACAATCCACAAACTAAAAATCTGGTAGGAACCAAACTGGCAAATTTGCCAATTAATTTAAGAAAAAACATCTTTAATTGGCCGTAATTCTCTGTCGTACCATTTGTCTTTTTTGTTTGTCTGTTGTTTTCATTTTTTTTTCCAATCTTTGTCAGGTTTTGTTATGTATGTACATATGTGTGTCACACTTAACATTTAACAACAAGATTAGAAAAATGTATGAATGTAAAAAAATAACAGCTGTTGAAAGGCTTTTAAAACTCCAGTCTTATCAACAAATGTAGTGATTTGACTTTGGAGGAGTCAGGATGCATTTAAGGTTCGATTTGTTTATAAAAGTGATCCACTTCCATGTTTAAATTGGTCATTTTTTAAAAAGAAAAATATAACAATATAAAGTAACAGACCAATAAACTGAGCAGTAGAATAAAAACTCCTGTTTTCTCTGTGCTGTTTGTGTTGAGCTGAGATTAAAGTCACCAAACACTTTAGAAACTTTTCTCTCTTTTGAGCTGAGCTGCATCTCTACGCTGATGATACCCTCATTTATAAACAGTGTTTAAATCTAGTTGCTGATAAGTTTAAGTGCAATTTAAACCAGCAGCTTCTGTGTCCTGATGGTAAAGTTGTTCTATTTGTCAGTAAGAGTCCGTTGTTTTTGCAGAGAACGATGTTAAAGCTGTAACTGGTTTGAAAAGTTGTCAGACACTTAGAAGAACAACCTGAGCCTAAAAGGGACAAAACAAGAACTTTTAATCCAGTGCATTTAACATTTTGTTTCTCCAACACCCAGTTTGTCAGTCAAACCTTGTTTTTAAAAAGTTAAATCAATAAATAAAAGTGTTATTAATATTAGAAATACAGTGGTTCCTCTGAATGTGAGGTCACATTTTCACAGGTCCAGTCATCGTTCTTCTCTGTATTAAGACGATTTTACTTTAGCTGATAAAACACCAACATAAAGCTGAACTTCATCGTTTTCGTAAACATATTTTAACGGTTTGTTGCGGCTCAGATGGGCTGACCTTGCTCGCAGCGCGCTCCTGCGTAGCTGGGCAGACAGAGGCAGGTGTAGGAGTTTTCTCCGTCCTGACAGGTGGCTCCGTTCAGACACGGGTTACTGTGACACTCGTCCACATCTGCAGAAACACACGGACACAGGAGGATTTTACCCAGAAGCACTCGCCTGTCAGCGCGGGGTAAGAGAGGGCGTTTAAACAGACAACATATACAGGTGTGTGTGTGTGTACAGGTGTGTGTACCTGTTTCACAGAGCTGCCCGCTGTATCCAGGTGCACACACACAGATGTTCTCTGTTCCTCTTTTGTAGCAGGAGCCTCCGTTTTCACAAACACTGACTGAACAAGGAAGGAGATCTGCAGGAAAGAAACAACATGAGAACGTTAAACACTTCATCATCAGTCAGGAAATAATTATTAAAGACTCAAACGCCATGAAAACCAAACCTGCATGCAACAAAACAAAACACTGGTGTTTGCAATGAAATCAAAACTTAACAATTCAACCACAGCTGTTTGTATTTCTATAGAATAACGGCGCCACCTCTGCTGCTTTTTGTCTATTTCTATCAGAGCTGGGCAATTAATCGCAAATTAGTTGCAATATTCTAACAGCAGACAGTGCAATATTTCTTAAACTTGAAATGTTATTCAACCCTGCTCGACCAAAGAGCCAAACTAGCTTTGCAAGAGAAACAACCTAAGTGAGCGAAAGTGACAAAAACAGCAAGAAGTAGCATTAAAACTACATCTTAAGTGGCAACAATTGTCAAATAGCACCAAAAATTGGCAAGAAAATTAGGAGAAACTTTGGAAAATGGTCAGGAAGTAGCTGTAAAATGGTCCAAAAGTGGCAAAAAAGAATGAATGAGTAACCAAATATGGACAAAAAGCTGTCGCAAGTAGCAGAAAAAAAGGAAAAAGTCATAGGTTGTCGTCATGCTGTAATCATTGTTATTGTTTATTTCTAAAAATGAGTTCGTTTAACAACACATAAAATTGTGAACCTAAAAATAACCAAAAATCGCAATTGTAATATAGAAAAAGAAAATTGCAATTAGATTATTTTTGCAAATCGTTTAGCCCTAGTTTTCTATCACAAGTAAACACCTTCCTACTGCTTTTACAGTTTTTGACAACTGTGCATACGTTCTTCTTTTACGTATTTGGTTTGTAAAATGCTGCATTTTATTCTTTTCGCCACCAAAAAGTCAAACGTAAACTCTTATTCCTCAAAAATATGTCTCAAATAAGACTTTTTATGGACTTTAACGGGTGAATTTGTCAAACATTTAGTCTGTTAAAGCTCTTTGATTGGAAATTAAACAAAAACCTTTGCTAGATTTCAGTTTATTTTAGTGCACTGTAATTTGGAACCCTGTCTCAAATTGTTTTTTTTATCAGCCCTCAAATGTTTCAGAATATCAGATACAGTTTTTGTAGTTGATGTTTTATTCTCTACACCAGTGTTATTCAACCCTGATCAACCAAAGACACAAAACTGACTTTGCAAGAGAAACAATCTAAGTGGTAAAAAGAAGCAAAAACAGCAATAAAAAGCTGTAAAAATAAGTCATAGGTGGAAAAAAATGGTCAAAAAGCAGCTAAAATGGGTGAAAATTGAAAAAAAACCTCTGCAGCTCCCGCTTCTCTTCTCTGATTGGTCCGGTCAATATTGAACCGGGTGAAATCGTTAGTGAATGGAGCTTGGTGAGATGGCTCTGCAGGATTTCAGAAAAAGAATCTGGCAGGTTCATCTGCTCTGTGAGGTTTGATTTTGGTTGTTTGCAGGAAAATGTGTCATTTTAGAGCTAAAGAAGTGGTGTGTGCTTCAGGAAGTTGCTGCTCTGACTGTAAACAAAGGAAAAGTTGATGGGTGTTCAAACTGCTCCTGTGTTGCCTCTTTTTAATTCTGGCATTGGTGTGTAATTAGAATTATTCTGCAGATTTAAAGAGTTGTGGGTTTTTGTTTCAGAGCTTAAAAGTGAAGCTAATTCTTTTTAAATCTGTTTGTGGTTTTACTTGTTGGATGATGCTGCAGCTCTCGTACCTCTGACGTCCACCGTCGTCGACTCCAGCGAAGGATCCGTGTCCGCGCCGCTCTCTGGCTGCCCCGTGGTCAGGACCCGTTGCGGCACCTGAGGTCGAGACTCCACCAAAGTGGGCGCTCTGGGTCCGTCGTAGTCCAGATCGCCGTCCTCCGTCAGCGGCGTGGCATCAGGGTCGGGGACCAGCGCCCACTGAGGGACGGAGTTGGAGCTGTGGTCGAACGTGTACAGCGGCGTCGTTCTCGTAGTGAACTCCTCGGTGTGGACGCTGACGGACTCGGTTGGAGGAAGAGGGGTCTGGTCTTGAGAAGCGACGGGCGCTCGCTCTCTGGGGTCTTCTGGGTGTTTCCTGTCAGCTGTAGCAGCAGACGAAGGGCGTGCGGTGGATTTCTGGTCTGGCGTCTCGTAGCGTGCATCTTTGGTTACGTCTCCTGAAGCCACAGCGGCCGCATCGGGTCTGAGAGTCACGGGGAGGCCTGTAGGAGGTTGATCAGTACCCCCCTCGCCATCCCCATCCCCTGACGGCGTCTCCGTCCCTGATCCTTCCTGCCGCTCTGCTGGTTCTTGTCCTGAAGCTTCGTCCTCTCGTCCTGACGCGGATCCTTCAGAATCGTCCGTCTGCGTCTGCGTCTGCGCTGGGGTTTTCCCCGCCTGCATGTCCGGGGTCAGCGTTGGCGGCTCCGTCCCTCCAATCTCCGTCTCATCGGTCATCACGACTGACTGGATCCCTGCGGCGGGGGTGGGCATGGCGCCGCCTGTGGAGCCCTCTTCTGTCACACCAGCCTCTGCGTCCGTCCCCCGACCTGCAGAGCCCTCATAGGCGGAGACGCTATCAACGCCAGGTCTGGCGACACTCGGGTGGACTTGGCCGTCACGTGTCACATCGCGCACGTGCGGCGTCATCGTGGTGGTTTTGGCGTCTTCGTGATCTTCCTCCATGTCCATGTTAGGGTACACGCCGATGTGAGTGTCCAAATCTTCATCCGGGTACATTTCTGTCGTAGTCATAGCTTCATAAACATCATGAGGTTCCTGTGTGGCGTCCAAAGTGGCGTAATCAAAGGGGGTCACGTACTCCACCATGGCACCATGGTCTTCTTCTCCCACCTCGTTGGAGACGCCCGGCGTTACCACCTCGAACTGATCTCCTCTGGCTTCCTCTGGGAGTCGGGTGGTGTATGAATACTGAGGGGAACAAAAACAAAAGTGCATCAGAAAACAAAAACACTGAGGCATCATTGAAGGTTTTACTTTGGTACACAACGAGTAAAAACTAGCTCCAGAGACTCTTAACTCTCACTTTAATCAGAAATCACACTCAAGAAGAGATGCTATGATAAAGTATGCATGCTTCATAGCTATAACAGTTTAAAAAAGCTGGTTTCACAGAAAGGAACCTTAACTTTGAGTGACTTATGACTCAGTTTAGCTTTAGATGTATAAGGACAAACTTTCTACGGTGGCTCTAAGGACTGAAACAACTCTATGTGATGTGGTTTTAACCCGCTTCCACCAAGTGGTCTGGTATGGATCAGTACAGTTCAGTAAAGCCTGATCTTGTTTGTGTTTCCAAACCAGATGCCATGTAATAATATATCAGCAGAACGACACAGTGAACCCTGCTTATAAATCCAATAAAGAAGAAAAACGCAACACAGCAAACAAAGAGCGACAAGAGAAGACATCAATCAATTCGTCTTCTTAGTGATTGTCATGTGGCTCTTTGTTGGAAAGCAGGAAGCTACAGTTCTTTCAACCAATCAACAGATATAAACTGTTGGTACTGGTATAAATTGGAGACCTGTCCCAGTTTAAGTCGACGGAAACGCCACAAAATGCAACTGAGACAAACTGAACTAAACCACTTGGAGGGAACAAGGCTTTTGGCAATGCCTGGTTAGTAGTTCCAATTAAGTCCAGTTTTTTCAAAGAGAACTGGATAAAAGTTTCCATGAAATCATGACAGCACATCTCAGCAAGGCTTTAGTTGCAGAAAATGTCTCAAAGTCAGCGTCAGTTGAGGATTTGTAGGAGTAGTTTAAGTCTCTCTAACCCACACTTGAATCACGTCTACCACAATTTATTGCCGTATTTCGGTTTCGGCCTTGTTAACAAAAAGAAATACCTTGTTTTTGAAAGCAAAGGATTTCATTTTGGGTCCCTATGAGGAGTAACATCATTATAAATAAAGAGAGATGAGTAAGTGATGAGGCACTGAGCTTCATATTGTCAGCATGGGATGGAAGAGACCAGTGCTGATGGATGCAGAGGCGGAAAAACACCAAAACAACTTGGCGAGTGCCACTCCACTTCAATTATGATTCAGAATCTGACCCAGCAAGTCTCTGAGTGCTTAACCAAAGTAATCCAACTTTCTAGGCTTTTATCAGTCACTTTATTGGTCGGCCATGCCAAGGGACGGCCACAAGAACATACCAGGATGCAGAACTACTCTAAAAGTGGGATTGGAAGCAGTTTGGTATGCCTTCTCAAATCCTTCCAGACAAAATTTCAGGGGCAATTTTCCTCAAAAGGTGGGAAACCAAGATATTTTAGACACTTTTATGCTTCCAGATTCTCACGGTCGCTCGGATAGAAGAGGACTGGTGAGTACGTGCGTAGACATAGGGTGGAAACTTGATCTGGGTCTAAACCTTTGGGGTTATCGAAGTGTCTACGAGAGTTTACCAAAGGACAGTAAACAAGATCATCCAGAGAGGAGGATAATCCAGAATGTTAGAGATTATTATCAGAGTGTTTTACAACTTCATACTGAGCGTCTTTAAGGCAACATCAACCTTCAGAGCCACCGTAGTTTTGCCTTTTGTGACAAATTTGACTTTGAGAACTCTACTTTATTCTCACCCAGGAGAGCTGATGGACCAAACTGATAAAACAGAGACATTTAAAACCTTTGTAATAATCTGTTAAAGAAGAATGTAGCTGTAATGCTCGTACCTCTTGTTTGCCGTTGAGAAAGCGGATCTGCGGAGACGTCGTCATGG
Organism: Thalassoma bifasciatum; assembly: GCA_008086565.1. Lineage (NCBI taxonomy): Eukaryota > Metazoa > Chordata > Actinopteri > Labriformes > Labridae > Thalassoma > Thalassoma bifasciatum. Next base: position 94,409 of record RPOG01002414.1, read on the forward strand.
TGATCGGTACGATAATATCCTGGGAGAAGCCGTTCTGCACACCTGCGCTGCTGATCGGCAACGAGTCGGGGCGGCGAGGGACGTTGGAGCCCATAGGCTGGTTCAAGAAGTCCAGGACGGCGCCCACTGGGGGACAAATGGGGGAC
>RPOG01002415.1:0-32515 GCA_008086565.1 Thalassoma bifasciatum
CTGGAGTTGACATGAAACAAAAAAAAAGAACACTCCCAAAAACAAAAGCCTCATCCAAAAGCCACTTCAGAAGTCTTTTTGTTCTAATCCAGGGATGTAGAGTAGATCTGAGGGACGGGAAAAGTCCCACGTGAAAGCAACAGGCTTCCACAGAGTGCATTAGCATTTACTCGTGTTTGAATTTGATTGAACTAATTGCACCAGGCTGCTGGGATGATAAGCGAGCGTAAACATTCAGGGTTCGAACAGGCCTCCGCAGAGATGAAAACCCTTGCTTTCATCCAGATGTAATTAATCAGCATCAGACTCTGCAAACAGACGCTGCAGCTTGCTCCGCCGCCTCTCCTCGCAGCCCTGACTGACACATGAAAGCAGGGAAATGTTCAGAGATTATACAGCGTGAGCAAAATTAAGAGATAGTGTGCGAAGACCCAAAATACGAAAGATGCTTACTCATCTATACTGTCGTCTCCTTGTATAAGACTGTTTTATATAACTCTCTTAAGAATCCAGTTTTTATTAACAAAGTGCCACTAAACAGTAATCACCACAAGACACTTGAGGAGGAGCCAGACGATGCTCTTCACATTATTGACAGAGACAATGAAATGAATCCAGGCACAAGACAGCACTGACAGTGAAAAGATAGAGACACAGATGGAGACATATGGATGTGGTGATGTACAACTGCAACAAGATAAACAATACAGAAAACCACAGACACAAACCACCAACGCGACGTCACTCCCTGGATTCTGATGACCTGTTCTGCCATATTGAAAAGCTGACTCCAACTTTGGGTCGACATTTAGATGCTGATGCTGACCTAGCAAAACCAAAACATGCATTCAAATGAGTCAATTTCTGCTGACCTTATTTTCGGACGAATCCAAAGCTCATTCAGACTGGTGATATGCATAGGGCGACCATATTCTGAAGACCCAAAAAGAAAACCCCTTATTCAACCTTTTCGGAGATACTGAAAATACCCAAAGATGCTCAAAGACAACAACAACGTAGCTTCATAACCCATCCATTCATTCATTTAAAACATCTCTTTTCTGTTTTGAGTGAGAATTTTCTGTGGCATAAAAAGATGAAAAATGATAAAAATGGCTTTGAGAATATGTTTTCCCATATTATGTCAAATTTTTAAGATAAAGGGTCAAAATCATGTGACAAAAGTGAAAATTTCTGTAACACTTTATATTAGGTACACTTATTCACCATAACTTGGTGCTTATTAACATGCATATAAGTAGCTTATTAGCCCCAATTAGTATTCATTAAGCACGCATTAACCCCTCTGTTACACCACAAATTAAGACTTTTCCATTTATTAACTCCTAATTATTACTCATTGACTACAAATTAATGTATTGTTGTTGCTAAATAATGATGTGAATAGCCAGTAAGTTATTAGGGCCTTGTAAAGGGGCAGTACCACAAGAACATCAATTAATAAGGGGTTAATGCATGTATAATAAATACGGATTTAACGAAAACAGTAAGATTTCCGCTTTATCTCAAAATTTTGACTTAATTAACCCACTTTTTTTTTTTAAATTAATAAGGGGTTAATGCATGTATAATAAATACGGATTTAACGAAAACAGTAAGATTTCCGCTTTATCTCAAAATTTTGACTTAATTAACCCACTTTTTTTATAATTTTAACCATAAAATCTCAAAATCATGACCTTTTATCTCAAAATTTTAACATCCTATTTCATTAATTGACTTTTTAATCCAACTTTTTTCACTTTTTATCTGACATTTTTGACTTTGAGGTTGGGGCATCAAAACAATGCGGGTAGCCCTGTGCAGTGTCTTCTTATAACTATCAATGGTCTGTAGAACAGGCTGAGAAAAACTCAAAGAGTTGGAGAAATTTTATAAAATCTCCTTGCACATAATTTTGCAGCCAAAAAGGAGGACGTGTCCAGGCCAAAGAGGATGTTTGGTCATCCTAGATATGAAGAACATGATGGCCCAGAACCTCACTAAATGTAAACGAATGTTTGCTCAATAAAGTAGTTTTCAATGAAGTTTTGAGGACTTGACTGAGTAAGATTGCAACTACGTGTCCAAAACTTTTATCACTTTTGCTATTATTCATTGCACGTTGAGAGATTTTTTGTGAGTTTTCTGTTAAATATTAACCATAATGTGGCTCAGATGTGTTGCACTTCTTTAATGCTTCAACAACATCAGTCCTAAATGGTCTCTGACACAAAGTCAGGCCCGAGGCCAATTCCATACAGTCCCAGCTTTCATCTAAGAGCCTATGAATTATGGCACTGAAATGAATCATGTTCTAAATCATATGTACATTTATATTTTCTGTCAAGGTCACAAACAAAACCAAAGTATATCTCGTAATGTCTTACTAAAATACATCTGGACAGCAGGTTACTTTTATTAAGCTAAAGCCCTGTACATTCTGCAGAAACTCAACAACTCTTACAGCTGACGTCTTAAAATGAATGTATTCATCATGATGTGAAAATGTGAGCGTTCCAAAACCACATCATATGAGACAAGATGAAATTAAAGTTATGAAATGTGTGGAAAAGACACAAACTGGTGCATGACCGTTTTCCAAACTCCAGGATAAGAACTATTTGGGGCTGAAAATGCTGTTTTCAGGTCAAAACAGTCTGAATATGAAAAACAATCCTGAGGACAACAAACTCAAAAATAAACATGGCCACTGTGGAGGAGGTATTGCTAATGGACCTCTTGCATATAAGGCAAAAAGGGAGGCAGCAAAAAGGGAGGCAGCGTTGTAGGAGAAGGTGGTCTGTGAGGCCATTAAATACATCTATAGGGTAGTAACAGCAACACTGATCCCACGTTTTCCAGTTGAACTGCTCTGTTTAGCCCATATCCATAAGCATCATAAAAACATGCAAAACTATGGACAAAATGAAGGCGGAGCATGGACAGAAGAATCAATCCATATCTGTTTCTGTATCTAATGTGAGCATAAACTTCAATGAAGCTAGATTGAGTTCAGAATTTCATATGTGACCCCACTGACAATGGGCTTCAAGCTGTTAATCAAAAACAAGTGGGTGACGTCATAGAGAGGACATTTACTACACAGTCTCTGGGTCAAATCAAAATTTGACACTTGAGGAACTATGATTTAAGCACTTTCACTTTAGATTTCTTTTTCAAAGTTGCCACTTGCAGGTAATACTATTTTCTTTGTGCACAGTCCCAACTTCCCTTTCAGCTCAGTCAAGCAGCAACAACAGCAGAGTGTCTGCAGGAGCCTGTAAAAGACAGAATATTGCACAACAGCGAGATAGAAAACTGTGTTCAGATGCTGCACAGAACTTCAAAGCCTTCTACGTCCAGCCGACCAGGTTATTTCAATTAGTCTCCAACAAGAAGCCTTCTTCTTCCACAGCTGGACCCCCTCCTATCACTCCCAAGGATCAGCCACACAGGATCCTGTCACTGTTTCCTTTTCCCCCCCGAGGACTTTGTTTTGGGAAAGAAGACAAGAGTAAGGTTCAAAGAGGAGAAGACCGGCGGCGTAATATGAGATGATGGTCGGTCTGACAGGGCATGTGGCTGTGCGAAACATCTGCTTTACAGAAGAGAGGGTATGTAACTAATCGATTCCTTCATGGATCTTTAATTAAAACATTTCTCAATCAACTTGTGTCTTCAATTACAGAAATGTAGCAGTGCAAACATGGTAAGCGTCATCATAGTGCAAAAAGGTGACTTTTATGTAACATTTGTGTTTTTTTCTCGCTCAGTCTCTCAACAAAACCCTTCATTTGACTGAAGGCTGTGAGCCCACACAAAGCCTGCGTATGAGTTCAAAGTCCTTCAACCAAAAAATGATCAGGTTGACTTCCCGTGCGACATGAGCACATCTGCTCCCGTTTAAAACAGAGCAGGAGAAAGCAGTGTTGATTGTAACGATGATATCTCTATGTAGTATTTATACAGCTCTGTCTCTAGCACTGATAGGACCTTCAGTCATGCAAAACAAGAATACAAAAACAGTCATGGCATTTCAGCTTCTACTTCAATGCCCTCAATCTGCAACCCCATGCGCCATTTACCACGACCTGGAGCTTCTCCAAACTAAACATGAGGAAAAACAGGAGGCCGAGCAGCACGCTGACAGCTCAGTTAGTGCCTGAGGTTTTCCCGATCAGGTCAAAAGGAGATCATCAGCTTCGAGAGTGATATGTCTGCGTATGATCTTCAAATCCTGTGCTCTAATCCTTCCCTTTGTGGTGTTTTTCACATTACTGAAGATTTTGGTGTGAAGTTGGTGTGATCTGTGAAAGCCTAGCAGGTTTGCTCTCGGGCTGCCATCTGATCCAGTTTCTGCTTTTTCTCCCTAATACACAAACAAACAAACAAACAAAAAAGAAAAAAATTTGATTCAAGAAGTGACAACAAGGAGGAAATGATGAAAACACCATCTTCATTTTGGAGAGAATATATATATATACAGCCACTCAGATGGTGCGTGCTGCTGGGTGATGGGAGTACGAGTGAAGTAATAGGAAACATTTGCCTCATCAAACTGGTTACAGAAATGTTGTCTGGTGACCTTACATCAGGGCAGGGATCATTCTCAACTTGGTTCTTAATAAGAGCACTTTATTGCTCTTATTAATGGTGCCTTATTAACTCATTCACTCATTAGGGACTCTTTAAGAACAGGGGCATGAATGCAAAAAAAGTGAGTCTTTACACAGGATTTAGACAGAGATTTTGTCACCTTTTGTAAATTTGTGTTGCTTCTTGGCCAGAAAAACTATAATTTCGAATCATGTTTCAGACTACATGAGGGTTTGTGTCAGCTTTATGCGTGATTTTCAAATGTGTCCATCTTGATTTAAAATGTAGCTCTGCATTAAGTGTTAAGACAAAGTTCGCATGATATCTAAAGAGGCAAGAAAAGTTTAGCAAGTCTGATAGATTGTAGGTTGTTATTTAAAACCTTTAAACCCTGTTGAAGAGTTGAACTCCAATTTTGCAAATCAGTTACGTAAGTGCGCTTCAGCCCTAAAGTTCAGCTTGTTTGGCCACTGTGACCTTGGCTTCGATACTCATCGGAAAGGTATTCTTCGGTACGGTAACTCATGCATGAGCACAAGCACTTGCACCTAGCAATGACATGACGTTTCAGCCTATAATTGCACCAACTGCTCCTCTTGTCAATCATTTTAAACAATAGAGGGCTGTATTGGACTGAAATAACTTTGCATTGAACTTTTGCATTGCAACTGATGTTATACAGACGCAGCCACAAAAATAGTTTCAGCTAGCTAACACACCTCTGACAAAGTGGTCACAGGTTTAAAATCCACTTTATACGACTTTGCTCTGTGGGCTTTTTATATTTCTCATCTTTGTGAACGACAATCTTTGGTATTTTATGAACCCCTTCTCCTTATCTTGGCTAGATTGTTTGTAGCAGCTGAAAACTACAACAACATGAGCATTTTGATTTTTTTAGATGGCAGATTTTCAAATGACTCCACTTCCTGCTCCCCATCGATTTTCATGCTTTTGTGATGCAGCAATGTGACAAAGTCAGCTATTATTGGTGTTATAAAAATAACCTGTTGAAAAAAAGCATAGGTCCAAAAGCACAAGAATATAACACAGTCAGGAGCTTCATTTACATTTCTGTGTGTAAGCTCAGCTAGCAGTCAGACTGTAAACAAAATGCAGATATTGAGATAAATAATCCAGCAATGAAGCAACAATTTTTTTGAGCACAAACCTTAATTTAACAGCCGACACGTCTTTTTCTAGTTCTGATTTGTTTTTGTAAAGTGTTGCAGCATTTTTCAGATATAACAGCAGAGTTAGAGTTAGGATACAAGACTGTTTTTTTAACATTTGTTTCATCTCACTTCCTCCCTCTCCTCTTCAATCTGTTTTGAACCCCCAGCCAGGTTCAGACAAAGCCCCCCCTCCCTCTAACTTTTTGATGTGTCATATAGCAGAAGTGGAGTGGAGATGATGGTACACACACACATAGACACACACACACACACACACACACACACACACACACACACACGTCTTGAGGTGTAATGAGTTTCTTGCTCCTGTGGTGAGCTGCCAGCGGACCTGTTGAAACCTGCTGAGTAACCCTAGATGCGGAAAGTACCTGAGCAAGTCTGAGTCTCAGACGTGGGGAGCTGAAGCACAGGAGGCCTTTGCTGTTTACCTGTCCTTCACTGAACACACACTCATATACACACACACACGTATTGAGGTGTGTAGTATAACTGCTTTTTTCCTCCAGACACGCAACACAAACATGATGTGTAATACAGTACGACCCCTGTTACTCCTGTCCTGCTGTTGGAATCAGTGTCTACACTTGTTGGTAGGAGTGTGTGTATGTATGTGTGTTTGTGCACCCTAAATATAAGGGTATGCGCAAGTTTCTCTTCTAAGCTACTGTGTGCACTCTATGTTTCCAGGCTCTGTATGTGTGTGTGTGTCCTGTGTACCAGCATGTTGTGTGTGTGACATCACCTCCCCGACATCTGCAGACCTCTTGACACTCTCCGTCTCTTTTTACACCTGGCCCTCAATGATCAAGGCTTCAAGAGAAGGCAGGTGTGCTCCCTTCTTGCCCTCACATCTTTAAACATAGTAGTTTCATCACCCGCAAGCCCCAAGTGCTGCTGGGACGTGGAGGTGGATCTCCACCTGACATGAACCCTTTTTCCCCCCCTCGCCGGGATTATAGCAAGGGAAAGCCCAGATGAAGTCTCTGAGTCCATAAAGCAGGCCTTTAATTTGCAAGTGTACGCCCAGGAGCTAGTGAGGACTTAGCCTCTGGTTCCTCTGGACTGAAGTCATAGGAACGACCCCACAGGGTGAAAGTTTTATTTGGTCTGATCAGATCAAAAAGACAATTTATGTGTAAAAGCTGGAAGGCTGGGATATGCAGGATATTTCAAAAAGGCAGGTGGGTTTCATTGCGTTGTGTTTCTCTGCCTTTGTTGGCACAGGAAAAAGGTTTTGACTGTTGGGAGGAAGTGGGAGGGGGAAATGACCTCTAGCTATTTGGTGGTTTTTCACAAGACAAGTTCCTTCTTTTTCCAACATCTCATCCATCCATTCAAAGACAGTATAAAAGATTTATGGGTGCTTATTACCGGATACCTTTGACAGACAACTACATCAAAAGTTCTTTGCTTACCAGGAACTCAGAATACAAAAGACAGAAAGAGGCCAGAGGAGGAAGTTAATAATGTTTGTACAGTGAGTGGTGAAAGAATAGCTGCCATGTTGAACAGAGGATTAAAAAAACTCCTCGTCAGTGATACTGGAAAACCGAAGGCACCATCACCTTTCTGCTTTAATTTAGGATTCAAGAACATACCAGAAAATTTCTGAAGAAGGAACAAAAATAACTTCAGGCCAACTGGATGATGGATAGATGGATGAATTAATGTATGCATGGATTGATGGAAAGCTAATGAATGAATGGGTGATGGAGAACAGATGAAAGAGGAGTTTCTGATATGAGACAAACAGATGGATAGATGAATAGATGGATGAATGTATAAATGAAAGGATGATGGATAAATGGATAAATGTATGGATGATGGGTGGATGAAAGGAAGAATGGCTGGATGTATTAATGGACAGATATTTGATAGATAGATAAAGTGATGGAAGGATGGATAGTTGGTGGATGTTCGATGGATGGATGTATGGATGGGTCGACAGGTGGGTGACTGATGGATGAATGCACTGTTAGATGTATGAATATTGGACAGATGGATGGATGGATTAAAGGAAGGATTGTTGGATGGATGGATGTAAGGATGGATGGATGATTGATGAATGAATGGATTGTTGGATAGGTAGATTGTTGGATGAACAAATATTGTACAGATGGATGGATAAAAGGAAGGATTATTGGAATGGATTAAAGGAAGGATCGATGGAAGAATGCTGGATGGATGGATGATCGATTGACAGGTGGATGATTGATGAATGGATAGATTGTTGGATACGTGGATTGTTGGATGTATGAATATCGAACAGATGGATGGATGGATAAAAGGAAGGATGGATGAGTGTATCAATGGACAGATGTTGGATGCATGTATGGACAGATGGATGGATGGACATGTAGATGACAGATAGAGGAATGGATGGATGGATGTTGGTTGGATTGATGATGGATTTATAGTTGGGTGATTGGTGGATTTATGGATTGTTGGATGGGTTGATGATTGGACATATAACTATTGGATGGATAAATTAATTGATGCATACTAGAATTGCTAGATTGACTGATGGATGGACATGGATGAACAGAAGGACATTGAATAGACTGATGATGAATGAAGGATGATGGAAGGATGAAGGGCTGGATGGACGTGCATTTTTCATAACTTTGAGTCACATTTTAAAAGCTCAACCTGAAATAATCCACTCACCTTTCCTGCTTCCTGTTGTGTAGTTTGACCATTAACCCCATGGTAACCAGTGCTGAGAGGGAACCAACGGCACCGAGAACAAACCCCACCTTATCATCTGTAAAATAGATAAATAAAAACATCAGCACGGAAGGTTATACCCTGCTATCAGCAATTTCTCTTTTAAACATTGAAACAATATATCATCCAGTGCGCTTTAAATCTCATAAAAAGGAACTCAAAGCAGCAAACGGGGAGCCATTGATAATGAAAGAAAAAAAACGAGGAAAAGACTAAAGACAACAAATCAATCAAAGCACACAGAGGAGCAGATCAGTATCTAAAAGCGGAGGATGGATCCACGCTCAAAGGTAGGAATGGGTGCAGCACTTGGAGTGAGTTCCAGGGTGTGGCTGAAATTAACGAAGCAGCTCAGTCTCTGTTAAAAACAGGATTAAAGAGTAAAAACCTGCCAAACCAAGAGAGGGTTTCTGTTTTCTTAATTTAAACCTTTTTTGAAACCAAAATCTGCTTGCCCATACGAGCGTGTCACTTTATGAGAATTAGGTTGTAGAAGTTTTGCCTGATGAGTATTAAATACTGGTGCAATGATAAAGTCTTCATTTGATAAATTTTCTTGCAGCTCTCCTTTGACATTGTTTGAACTTGATTAGATGCTTTTGTGATCAAGAGCCTCTTCAAACTTCCCTCAGGCCTTGGCAAATTCAGTGAACCATTTTTTAATCAATTTGACATCTTTCATACAGTATACTGAGCCAAGAGGTTCATTTCTCTTTTCAAGGCAGGCAAGCAAACAGACACAGCATGGTCACTCTCAAACATATGAAAGCTTATGTTTGTTTGGTGTGCACTGCAGGTTTGGGTCCTCTAAAACCAAACACACATATACATATAGAATCACATTGAAATACACACCTTTGTGTACAAATACTCCCTGAAGTTTCTAAACTAATCAGTTCCGCTAAACATGTCCAGGCCTTGAATTCAGCAGCACTGGCATCAAGCTGAAGCCTCCAGCGTCAGAGCGACAAGCTGCTTGGAGTATAATTGAACTGGGAGCAAGTCCAGAACTGGCAGTTCAGACGCTTCAAAATTCACCTTTTCCTATTGTTTTGTTTTTTCCATTCCATCACACACATGAGAATATTAACCTGCAAGGAGGAGCAAAGGCTGGTGGTGCTAGCTCTGCTAATGGTAACTAAACCCCCATTGAAAATTTCAACTTAAGTAGCAGGAAACTTGGTCACTTTGGAACATCAGTCGGTCCAAGGTCAAATTTCTATTTTTGCTGGTGAAGTCTACTGTCTTAAAGAGCAGAGATGGAAAAAGTACTGAAATTTTTCACTCAATTACAACTATAGGTACCAGTATTAAAATAATACTCAAGTAAAAGTAAAAAGTAAAGTTCTAAAAAATACTCAGAGTATTAATTACTTGTTAAACTAGGGGTTTATTATTGCTCCATGAAAAGCATTCAAACTGATTTCACTCTAGGAAATATCAAAGTTTAAAGCACGTACAAAAAGTGTGAAAAACTTCAGCAATTTGGTTTTTAAACAAATGCAGATATAAAGAAGACATTTAGATTTTATCAAGAATTGCATATTGCACATTGCATAGAAATGTTTGAACTTTGAACAGAAGGCAATATCAAAACTCTCAGACATTCTTGCATTTCTGTCACTTTACTTTCTGAGCCTTTCTGAACCACCAATAGGGCACTGTTGCAACAAGACAGCCCTATTGGCTGAAAATATGCCGATGGAAGGTTAGGATATCAATCCAAATTGTGGGCGTAACAACTCAGTAGTGGTATGTGATTTTCATTTAGTGAAGTAGATCACATGGTGTAAATTGTACTTAAGTATAAGTACAATTACACACTCCAAAAAATTCTCTCAAAAGTACAAGTAGCCAAAAAGAAATCGACTTTATTACAGTAAGGTGAGTATTTTTAATTTGTTACTTCCACCCCTGTCAAAGAGTGTATGTTATGTCTGTTTCTTGTTAAAAAAAACTTATGAAATAATTTACTTTAACACAACAGTCTGCCCCTGTAGGTTTCTACTCAATGTCAGATAGATCCACAAACTGAGAATAAGCTCTGGAATAGTTGTAAAGAAGCCCTGAAGCAACATGCTGAAAAGATTGAAAAACACTTTTAGCTTACAAATCATTTGACTACAAAACATTAAAAATAGCTACTGGTCCAACATGCTCATAACACCCTTCTAAACTCCAAACTTTTTCAATACCTGATCCCACCATTGTTCAATCCCAGAGTTTATCTCCGGAAGAAATTGCAAACAGGTGATATCAATCAGGAATCCAAGACTGTTTTTGTAACCTCAACACGTCCACACACCAGAGACGCGCTCTTATCACTACAACATTTCGTAAGATAGAGATGAGTCTTTTTGGCGAGGCTGATATCATCTTAAAATAATTCTGCTCATTTTTTCCTCCTTGGTAACAGCATGTGTGTTTCCGTACAGAGCTACTGTTGTCATCTGATACGTGAATCTCCCCGACTGACTGACTTAATGTGATGGGTGCAAGTATTCTTGGAATTCAAACCACGTGTTGGATGGCAAACTCCAGACGTCCAGTGTCTCGTGTACAAAATTAACCAATGTGTGGTTTTTCATACCACACTTTAAAACTACATCTCTGAGTAGAAAAGAACTACATCCTTTCTTGGCTCAATGGTCAGAGATTCAGTGTGTTGTTGTCGAGGAACCCTCATTCCAGGTGTTTATTTCAACCTTTTATCATGTCTGTTTTCACTCCACGTTAGCGTTTTGAAAACTTTTAATTTTTTAAAAATAAAAGTTATTCACTTGAAGGGTAAAAATGTCCCTCCAAAGATGGTTTGACTGAAAGGCATGCCTCTTAAAAATACAAATAAAGCCCTCATAAAAACCAGCAGAGCCCAGAACGAGCAGCAAGTGGTCGTGGCACAAAGAAAACATCTGCATCCAATGGACATTAAAGTTACAAATAAGCACTCAAACTTCAAATAAAACATCTTGTCCTCATGAAAAGGACATATCGTTGATGCTACATATTTTCAATTGTTTGGTTGTTCCTCATCCATTCTGGAACAAATAAAGTGATCGATAAAGAAACTTTATTACTTTAATCATTCTTTAATCTTTCTTTCAGTATAACTTGGAGTGGAGCACTGACTGCTTTTGGCTTTAGAAGATAGAGAGAGTGACTCTCTGACAGCTCATTCGTCAGCTTTTTGTCTGTTTGTTTCCGGCCAAAAACATTTTTTCAATTCTGACTCACAAGTTATCATAGGGTGTCTTAAAGGTCGAATTCTGAAATGACTTCCTCTGAAAACCAACAGAGCAAACCTGTTTTATGATGATTACTTCATCCACATACGATTCAGATACTCAGACTGGGAGTTGTTCTTAAAATTAAAAACAAACAATAATATCTGGACTCAGATAATCTACAGTCGACAGACAACATGTCAAAGTATCAACAGGGGTTTAATTCAAATCACTCTGGTTCTAGCGTTTCCTAGTTATTCAAACAGCTGTTCATTCAACACAGCTTCACTGAACTAAAAACTACTGCAATCCACTTCCACTCTAATTATGTGTAACAAAGTCATACTTAAAGACCTGCAAGTTTTTCTGTAAATTTGACCTAAAGTCTCAAAGCCTATCTGTTTGGTGTTGATCGCAGTGACACCTTTGGATAAAAGCAGTTACAGTGTTTTCCAGAGCAAAGACTCCATTTCCCATGAGCACCATCACCAACTATTGTGAGGACATGACTCACAGGACAAGATATGTATTTGTTTAGGAAAACAGATCGTTTTAACACTACTTTTCCCAGGATCCAGAGCAACTTGGTTATATATTTATTTGTAGTAATGTAGCGCTATTGTTTGAAATGTGACAACAAGCCAACTTTGTAAACTCAGTTTGTAGTTGAGCATCCAGAAGGTGAGCAGATCGTCTGTTTCGTGTTACTCACAGCCCAGTGCTCTGAGTCGTGTCCATAAAATGTAACGTTATTGAATCCTGGTTATGTCCTAACAGTGCTCATCTACCAATTACAACCTCACCAAACAAAGCAAACATAACCTTGATCTTCATTTTATTGTAAGACTCTCAAGTTTGAAAATACAACTACAGGATAACTGCTGTATGTAGAGTTGAATGAACATTATCACCAACAGCTTAGCTTGTGTTTTAACCCATGCTCCATCACACTCCCCTTTAGCTTTCTTCTGCTCTGACCTCCTTTTTCTTTTTGACAGTCCAGCTCCAGTGTCCACTATTGCTATGAATAAATCCAAGAAATAATTTTCTTCGAGAAAAAAGACTGACTTTTCTTCTTCTCACCGCTTTGCCAGTGGATGCAGTTTTTTAGACTTTGGTCTATGTGCTGTAAATGGATTTGTGTTCTTCTGGGAAAATTGGACTTGGCTGATGATCTTATTTTGAGTTTGTGTTATGAACAGGCATGTACATAAAAATAAGACTGTTAAAAGATTACAAATAAAGTTCTCACAGGACCTTTAAGTTCAGATGAGCCTCCTCAGTCAAAGATAAGATACAGCCATGAACCAAGTCAGCAATTCTACAGCATGACTAACAGAGTCAAAGTAATTTGTGAAGACAGGAAGGATTTTTTTTGTAAAACTGACTGAGAATCAGGGTTGAAATATTCCCAGAACACCAACAGACATTAACAAACTGAAGTGTTGGCATTTCAGCAGCTCCTTTTTGTATGCAAACATAATTTTGAAACACAGCTCAGCCTCAGAGGCATCTTAGAGAATGAAGAACAATGGAAATCTAATTGAGGCTTTGTCTAGCAAACTTTTTCCTTTGTAAACCACTCATTCCGTCTCTGTTAGTTGTCATCTTTCCTCTAACCACCTTTCTTCACAATATCCTCCCATCAAGGTATGTGGTGCTCCTGTTATTTGTACACATCTGAAACTGAACTGGGGCTAATTGTTTTTCAGGGTGCCATGACAGAGAAAGCCAAGCTAATAAACTCTATAACTACACAGTTCACACTTTCCTTCCCCATGGTTTTGCTCGGATCAAACACACGTCAAGGACTTTGTATCCCATCATTCTAGCCGGAGACATTGATCATCCAAACTCACCACACCCCTGTCTTAGGAGGATACAACACACATTGACAAGTGATGCAGCAGGTTATAATCCATCTCAAATAGGTGGGGCTTTCATTGATGGAAGATATTCATACAGAGATTCACTTTTGACTGTAGGGACTTAGTGTCACCTCTGCTGACAGGCACCAGCTCAAAAGCGGCTCATTAAAGTGACACAGAGAAGAAGTCAAACTGGATGCTGCGGTATGCCATTTTCATCTTAACAATGGCTACAGTGCTCTGACTGTTGTGTCGCGCCTTCACATAACACTGTGGTGATCCATAGAGAAGGAGGAGGAGGAGGAGGAGGAGGAGAAGGAGGAGGGGATGTCTGTCAGGATGTCTCTCCTGCAAGCTCTGTGTTTAGTGTTGTTTACATGGCTAGAGGACACATTTGAATGGCGAAGGTAACAGCTCATGTGACACCTGCCATTGAGCACCTCAGGTCATGTTGACAGTTGTTAGCCCTGATTTGTCTAACGAGAGTGTGAGAGCAAGCGTGATTCTTGCTGCATTGCTGAAAATGCCATCCATGCATAGGAAGAGCATTAGCTCTGTGGGATTGTTTATCATTACAAGCATGTTAATGTGTGTGTAAAAGTGATGATTATGTGGGAGAGGAAAAGCAAAGAAAGAAATTAAGTCAGCAAAATCAGCATAAAATAGAAATTTTACAACAAAATGTGCAGAAATGTGTTAATAAATGTGCAAACCAAAGATTTTACAAAAGTTAGCTGTGGTAAGTTTGCAGGAACATGTCTCCTGAATATGTGCATGAATGATGGGTAACAGGGGTAAGAGTCTTTGCATAAGGTAAGAAAAGATCTATTAAAGATCTATTAAAGGTAGATCAACTGATTAGGAGTGTACTGGCTTACTTATAACAAACACAGCTTAATAAGAAACATGTCCAAACAGCTCTGCACTGCATAAAAAAGGAAACTGAGGGCGTTTGCCTGAAGAAGGAGTCAGGATGTATTGTGCCCAGCTGTGACCCAGTGGGTTGTTACTAAATCTGACATATGAAGTCTATTCATCCCTGATTACTATCAAGAGGAAGTGTTGTTTGCAGCTCTAACAAGAAAAGAATGGAGGATGGGGGTGAAGCCATGAACAGGGAGTTGGATTACTAGGAAAGTGCTTCCCTCGAAGTCAATAGCTCAAAAAGCCAAAACTCTTACAGTCCCTAGAAACTAAAGGTACAACCCAGCAGCTTTTTATTTTAGGAGGTCAGTACTCTAAGGGCCTGATTTACTGAAAGTTTGCATTATAAAAATTTGAGTGAAATGGCACACTCAATTGATTAATGTGTCTGCCTTCATGAGTATGCAGAACATATGCCGATTATCAGAACCCGCAAAATACTTCAAGGAGGACGATCAAATGTCTGTGTTTTTGCACCTGTTTGATAGGCAGGTGCAAAGTGGCAGAGTATTATGCACAAATGGCTGCAGTCCTTGTGGCGAGAAGGAGACATGGGTGCAATAAGAGACGAGGGTAAGGGAAAATCATCTGTGTGCGTGCCGACATATTTATTGACTGTCAGAAATAAAAACAGTCAAGACATATTGTCTATCCAGTAAATTTTTGAGCTGCTGGATGACTCAAGGACTGATTTAGAGCCAGTCATAAAAAGGAGCCATGCCATATATCCTACTGAAAAACTTCTTGCAACTCTGTACTTCCTTCTGTACGGATCATTCTAGCGCATCGGCACAGTTAGTACTTTTTCTGAAGAGCTGTCCCAAACTCTCTATAGAGACAGACACAAAATCCTCATTTAACTATGGTGGTCTACACCACTTTTGTACCTTTTATCAATTGTGCACGCAGTCATGGTAGATCATCCCTAATATGCCCCATAATTGCACATGAATTTTTTTTAGCTTTCTCAAGCGATTTAGTTGTTTATTAAACCTTCATATGACACTTCTCTTAATATTCTTAAATCCATTTTAAAATTGTTGGGTTTGTTTAGTCTCAAATTCTGAGATAGCTCAGATGTTGCTAGCAGAAGCGGTGGCATCTTTTAAGTCTCTGCTTAAAAGTCAATTTTATAGATCTTTAACTTCAATGTAATTCATCAGATTTTAATCTATGTCTCATAATTTTGTCTTTCTTCATTATCTTATTTTTTACTATCAACCTCCTTTGATCCCCTTTTTTGGTCTTTTTTATAAATATGTTTTTCTGTTTATCCACCGATTCAATTGCTTATACTTTTTCTCATTGTTTCACATCCTGTTGACTCTTTCTATTTTCACCTAATGGGATGTCATCTTCTTCACCTTTTTATCCTTATGATGAAAATCCACCTGTTTCATCACACCATGACGCTTATCTCTCTCTGTTAAATGTTTATTTTGTCGTCTTCCTGAATCCCTGCAATGCTTTTTCTGTCACATCCTCTTGTTAATATTTGATTTTAAAAGGCATTTTGTATCATATTATTATTGGATTTATAAAAAGTACTGCAATTTTTTGGTGCTGATATCTGTTATTGTCAGGACTTCCTTTAAAAAGTTGAGATAAACTTATTGTTACAGGTTAAACAGAATCTAATATTTCCTCTCATTGTAGCTTAAGTATGTATGAGTAATAACTGATCTCCGAACCGTTTGTTTTCAAGGCTTCTAAAGTCCAGATTAAGGCTTTAAACCTCTGTTTTCAATGCTATGATAACTGGATTTAGTGGGTTATACTGCCACCTGATGGGGACAGCTGACCATTGCAACAACAACAACCCTTGAGCTCACATTTGGGATGAATGAAAGCATTAGAAAGACCCAGGTGCTTCTGATTTACAAACAGAAATCCAAGCCAATCCAGGATCAGAAGTTTATAGCTTTGTAGCCAATGGTCTGCATGAGGAGCCGACCGCTGAGTCGATTGAATCTTTTCTTTCAAAGAGACCAGATGAGTCGGAGAGTGTTCCCATAATCCCTTTCAGTTTTCATGGAGGACTCTGCCAATCACAGTAAATACAAAACACGTGAGGAGTTACCCAGCGATGTGTAAGGAAGTAACACTATTTATGCCGAGCTCTGCCTGGTGGATTGAGCCAAATTGTTTTACAAGAAAATTAAAGTAATAAAGAACACAAAGTAGATAAATGATACAGGAGACTATTTACAGAAACTCATGAGAACCACATGTCTTTGGATGCTCTGCCTTCATGAACTCTAAACCCTATTCTCCCTATTATCACATATGGAGAAGATATAGAAAGATTAACCAGAACATTTGCATTTTTATATCAAATATTTAAGTGATTATACTAGCCACATGATTCTTGCTAAATTTAGGTATTATGAGAACTTAACAATTTGAAAATT
The DNA here is from genome assembly GCA_008086565.1 of Thalassoma bifasciatum. NCBI lineage: Eukaryota > Metazoa > Chordata > Actinopteri > Labriformes > Labridae > Thalassoma > Thalassoma bifasciatum. The sequence continues at coordinate 16,950 of RPOG01002415.1, forward strand.
GATATGAACTACATGTACAAGAGATGGTGAATCTTGGCAAATATCTGTAAGATGAAACTTTACATCATAAAACTTGTATTTCTGAAGCATGTTCTCGCAGAAATGTTTAGTTAAGTGCCCCCACCTCAACACTTGGGAGTGTAGGAGCTACTTTATCAGATAGAATTAATTTAATTAAAGGTGCAGTGTGTAGAAGTTGGCAGCATTTCTGTGGAAATGGGAAATTGTGTTTATATTTGTATGTAAAGTATGTTAAAATAAGTATACAATAATCCCTGCAAAACTCACATTTGCTTTTTATTAAGCTAGAAAAATCTATTAATTTTATATTACTGTGGAGCCTGTTCACAGAAGCAGACACAATGAACCGCCATGTTTACCTACGGCAGGTTTTGGGGGACAAAAAGAGCAAAATACGGTTTTCAAAAGGAGTCTAACTGCCTGTCCTGAAATTTACGAGGAAGGCAGGTGGAAGAGGAGAGGGTTTTTTTTTTTACAGTAGAAAGAGAAGACAGTGGTTGTTGTTGAAGAAGGAAAAGAAGAAGAAGAGAGAGTGTTTCTCGTTAGTTTGCATAAAAGAATTTGCAATGATAAAATTTTATGATGGAGAATCACAAACATGTCACATAACCCTTCACATTTTTGTCAAGAAAGAGCATAAAGAAATTAAGTGATATCAGGACAGAAAACAGCGGAATCTGAAAGACGCTGCTGAAACTATGAACAAATGAACTAAACCAGAAAGATGACTGATAAACAATCTGAAGTGCTTTTTACCAGATTAGCAGAGGAACAGAGAAACATTGAGAGATAAAGACAGGATTATTTTCATAGTAATAAGTGTTCACTTCAAATCAATGCCCTGATGCAAGAGAGCTTTGATATAACAAAAAACATTATTACAAACCCAAACCAGCATGACATCGCAGGGATTACTGGCAGATTTTGCTTTCAGTTACATACTTCACATTCTCACTACAAGCAGCTTTTTTTTGACATTTTCTTTCTCTAACTGACCTGTTACACAGTGTGGCTGCTCTCCTGCCCAGGTCCCATCAGGCAGACAGGTACGCTCCGCTGAACCGTACAGAATGTAACCTTTGCTACAGGTGAAGACAAGAGTGTCCCCCTTCAGGTAACGTGTCCCATTTTTCTGCCCATTCCTGGGAGCGGGGAGCCAGCCACAAGAAGACACTAAGAAGACATTCAACAATCAAACAACTTCATTTCATTTAGCTTTCAAGTGGCATGATGTTTGAATTTACAGACAGCTCTTATGGGAGTCTATTCCCATCATACCTGTCTCCACAGCTTTCATTAGAGCCTGATAGCTCTTGTAGGCTCTGAGTGTGGCCTTTCCCATGTCAAGGCTCCGAGTGGTCAAAGTGTCATATTTACAGAACTCTGCTCCTTCTCCAGAGCACATCATCGATATCTCTTCTACCAGAGGATCATCAGGTCTCTCAGGAGGAGAGAAGGCAGGAATAAAAGCAGGATCATTGCTTGGTGGGAAATAATAGGTATCCAGAAGGTACTTTGAGTCATAGGTGAAAAGAGAGGACAGCTTTGAGATGTTCCCTGTGATAACAACACAAAAAATACAGTTAGAATGTGGATTTTCTCCAAAGATATGTGCAGAACCGTGTCAGAAACAGTCTTTATTGACCTAATGTGATGAACTGGTTTTGATTAACCCCTTACACGCAACTTAAACCTCTGATGCATGAATTATGAAAGTCAGTGTTAGGATTTTTCCCTTGAGTGTTTTTATTTGTCTTAAAGCATGAAATAAGTTTTCCTTTCTTTATTTTTTAAATATTTGTAACCAAGCATTCAACATAAAACAGTGTGAACTTAATGTAAATATGACTTATTTTTGGTTTGACTTCTTTTCTTTTTTTTTGTAGTTTAACGACTCATCTTTTTTAATGCTTTGCAAAACATTTTAACTCTCTTTCATCCATTTTAATACTGAATAAGTTAAAGTTATTACGCTGTTTTACCCTCAAATGTTTGTATATAACTTTTTTAAAATATACATATACATTTGGAAAAAAAATTGAAAACATTTTTTCAGGCCCTAAGAAGAAAAAAAATATCCTGACACAGGCTAATATGAATTTCCACCACATGAACAATTGAATTTAGGAGTAAATAACTTTTAAATAGGTGTCCACGTTAGTGACCACTATGCACCACAGGGCTAATTCTGGCCTTTATACCATACTATGTTTCAAGCTTATAAATGAAGAGCCACAAGGTCAAAATTCACCTTATTTAAAAGATTGAAATTTCTAGTTTTGGTTCCTAAATGTGGTCAAAGTCCCCATTAGGCTAAATGCAGCGGAAACACTTTTTTCTTCACTTTTTATCACGTTCACGTTTTTGAAAATTGTTAACTTCAAGATGCTTCATGCCAGACATAAGACACTCACCACATCACTTCTACTCCTTGTCATTTATATCTGGGTGTAATTTTTGTGCTGGCAGTGCTAAGTCTAAACATGGACTTTGTTAAAATTAAAGTTGAAAGGGCTCAAACAGGGATGTCATTTACGAGAACATCATGAGCAAATCATAAAATCTCCAGTAAGCTCTGGTCTTAAAATGTTGCTGCTTCAGAGAGAGAAAGAGAAGTGGTTTCCTTGTTTCCTCACACACTTACAGCCAGCTCCAAAGGTAAAGATGTCCTCTGGCGTGACGTCAGCAGCGGGGACGACCTCTTCCACCTGTGTCGAGAGGTCATCTGATGGGTCGGAGTTCATCACACCCAGGAGACCCTGAGTTTGGTTGGTGAATGCTGGTGGAAGGAGGACTGTTGCTGCCATGGTTCCTTCATACATACGAATGTCCACAGCAGCACCGGAGTGGAAGATCACGGTCACGTTCAGGAGGGAGGAGGCGAATACAAACACTCCTGGAAAGACAGATCGTCTCTTAATTTTCCATACTTCAGCAGCTTGTTGGTTGGGAAATTGTATGGTTATTGAGTGAGTGTTATGCTGTGCAGGATGAATTTTGAAAGGCAATGTTTTCAGAGGTTTTAAACATATAAGTTTTGCCCATATAAGGTCATGGCACACCAATTTGAGTAAAGCATTTTCAATATTGCATCTGTCAACAACAGACCTCTCAACAAATGGGTGACGTCAAATGTTGACTGTGGCATTCCAACATCCACCAACCCACACAAGACTTAGACGGGAAGACGACACTTCTCTGTCAATGTTTCATGGCGAGACTTTCTTTCAGATTTCAAAAAGCTTTTTCTTGCTGGTAAAGTTTTAGGAGGAGTGTTTGAATAATCTCACCATGCAGATCCATCCATCTTTGCTCTGTGAAATGAAGAACTTTTTGGTTCCTGAGCACCTGAAGGTTACCGTCCACTTCACGCACCTCGATGACATCAGAAGTTTTCTCCTTCATAGCCACTGATGACAGGTGTGTGGCTTTAGCCAAGGTTCCTGTGTGGTCAACGAACGAGTGTTGTATTATATGAGGGGTAGTAAATGGTTAGTAGTTAGTTATGTTGTTTAACCAGCTGAATTATGAGCTGTGTAACAATGTGGTTAGTACTTTCAGCTCACGTGGTTGAATCATAGTTTATGTGTTTGGTATGCATATCACTCCAGGTGTTTAATCCCACTGATGTACTGAGGAGGATATCCACTGTCATTTAAACCATGGATGTTGTGCAACAGCTCGGAGGAAATTCTAAACAATAAGGCAAACATCTGTTCCTCGTCACCATATCTGACCCAAGGAGATACAGAGTGAAAACACGAGGGAACTACGGAAACGGGCTGTCATTTTACAGCACCAAGACCAGGACTGTGAGAAAAGATAACAGAGGACCTTAAACAAAACTGAAACGAAAACAAAAGCAGACTGAACACAGATCATTAATCTTGTCGCTGATTAAAAGGAAGTAACCGAACCATGAAATATGTTTTATGAAAAAGTTTGAGCAGTGAGCTGAAACAGAGACACACAGCAGAAGCTCAGGAGGGAAAGAAAGGCTTTCACCTTAAAAAGTGGACTCACCATTCTTTAGTTTAACCTGTTCTGTTCGGGCCTGAACACTCAGCTCTCTTTCTGATGAAGACGCGAGGTAGAACTCTCCTTTACCGTTGAAAGTGTAGCGGAGGCCGTCGAACGTTATAAAATGCGGATCCCCGAAGACGACACCTGCGAGGCGCCAAGAAACAAAGCACTGATGTGATTACAACAAATGAGATTAGACCTCAAACACATGTTTTTGCAGAACACTGCTGATATCTCATTCATTTAAACATGGGTTTTTGTAATATCAGAATGTGGATTGTTGTGTTTAGAGTCTCCAAGGATCAGGTAGTGGGGGGTTTGATCTAATTTATATCCACAGCTTCACTCTCAGATGCAGTCTGTAATTCATTTACTCCTCCTGCAAACTGATCTGGTGTTACCTGCTCCCTGAATGTCCATTTGCAGGAGAATGTGTGTGTGGAGTGTGTGTATGTATGTGCAGCCACACAGGGGCTTATATAAAGATTAACAAATACAGATAAATGCTAACTCTATTTGTTACTTCAAAAACATAATATTCCATTTTAATAATAGTCTCAATGAAATAAATAACACTTTTTTGAGCTTAATGCCTCTTGTGTAAAAATGGAAGGATAGAAGATACACATTCCTTTTCAGCTTGAATCTGTGTTTCTGACACCATTGATTTCACTCCAAAAGCTGAACTGTAAGCAACTCATTATGTATTATTTTTAGTCAAATTTGTCTTATTATTCTGGATATGAGCTACATTCTACTGATAAATCCAGGACAACGTCTTATTACAAGTTATTTAAAGACTTAAATGAGGTCCGAATTGTTTGTAACAAGTCAAAAAAATCTGCCAATGGGGTAAGAAAAAAAGTTTCTTGTACTATGACATCTTTCCGATTTCAAGGAACTTCATGAGCGAATTTTAGCAGATTTTTTTGACTTGTTACAGGTGATTCAGACCTAATTTTTGTCTTTAAAAAACTTAAAATGAGACATTTTTATGAACTGGTCTGGTGAATGTGGCTCAAATAAAGAAAAATAAGACATTTTTTTCTTCAAATAAGACATAAGACTTGCTTAGATACCAGTGTTTTCATTGTTTGCCTAAAGGCTAATCTGAAATAATTAAGTTTGATCAAACTACTTTTTTTTTGGTTGGTTTTTGGTTTACGGGTTATTTCCATATTTTTGAGTAGGGTTGTATCACTTGTAGCTGTTCTTGCCTCAACAGATGCCAGTCAGCTTGGCCCCCTTTTTCACATGTTATTTGCTTTACACACCAACAACTTATAAAATAATGTGGCACATTCATTTCAGCAGTTTCTGCATTTATTAGAAAATACAACCGCACTACTTTGAAATACTGTTAAGCACATATTTAAAGAAATATACTAGCTTTCTGACTTCAAATAATTGAAAATTATTATTAACAGAGTTTTTAAATATGCACAAAAAGACAGCTTGCATCATAATGATTTAGTTTGATATTTCTTGATGTGATCTTACCGGCTCTCGGGGGCTGGTAGTTGCGACATCCACTAGAAGGCCGATGGTTGAAGTAGATGTGACAGTGGTCGGACCACAGGCAGCAGTAGTAGAAACTCATGACATCATACAGCCAGTGAGAGTACCCTGGCACCCGTGGTGGCCCCCCGTAAGGAGGGGAGCCCCAGTCGTGTGCCCTGTCTGGGGTGCTGCCACCAATTGAGTCTCCCGTCAGAACCAGAGCGCCGGCGCTGTCATAGCAACACTGCTGCCCCGAGCCATGTGAAGGACTGGAATCATGAGAAATTATCAACAGGAAAAAATGCAGCCATACTGACTTTGTTAGAAACTGATGTGTTCTTTTGTCATTAATACCTGGCTTGAATTGCTCTGACACAGTGAACACTTCCCGGGTGGTAAGTGCAGACACTGCCCCTCTCAATGTCACAGCTGTAGTCAGTCTGAAAACACAAAATACAAAGAAATCTGTCTCAATAATTAAGCGTTCACCTTGCAGGCCCATGATAGAAGAAGAACTACACTGCTTCTCTTTTGCAAACGTCTTGAGATTAAAGCCTCATTGTGACTGGTAACTTTCTAAGGGAAACATGGTCAAAATATTTTCACTGATGTGTGTAACTCTTGAATTTATTTGATGTTACAAGCACAAGCATGTTGCTATTGCATGACAAGGTTCTTGCCTATTATCCAAGCCTAGTTTGATGGTGGGATTGTTAACATAATTGTACCTGAAAATAGTAGGAGGGGTTGTGCATATATGATCACATCACATGCTAAGTAATTATACAATATTGTTAATTTTTTGCTTGTATCATTTTGTATGTGGTCACTTTCTCACTAATCTTGCAAACCAATACTACCTGTTACAAATGACATCCTGAAGAAGCCTCTGTGACATCCTACCTACACAAACACCAGATTCATTGAAAGATACTCACATGGAAGCGTCCCACGTCTGCTCGGGCCTGAGTCAGAGTACAAGGACAGTCAATGAGCTCGTCCAGGAAGTTGGGCAGCTTCTCTTCCTCCTTGTCCCACTGCAGACACTTGTTCCAGGCCCAGGCTGCAGAGTCATCTCTGAAAGCCTGCTCCAGGTGCCAGGCTAACACGTGGCCTCCACTCCAGAGACACGGCACATCTCTGCAAATAAGTATCAGGATTAATGGTGATACTACTGATTCAAAACCAGTGTTTAAATTTGTGGTAGAAAGTGTTCTTTTGTTTGTCTCAAAAATGTGTTCTGTCAGCTCCATCAGTATTTTATTTGTTCCTGGGTTTTAATGGTTATTCAAGATCTGTAAAATCTCACTTTAACCTAAAACTGCATTAATGATTGGTTCCTCAATTACTTACCTCTCACCATCTGACTTAGACGCACTGGTGATGCGGATATTCCCCAGCTCCCACTCAGAGTAGTCCTGCGAGGGCTCAGGGATGAAGCTGAAGGCGCCAGTGTTGGGCTGATTTCTACCCAGAGAGTACAGGTACCTCAGCTCGGCCTTCATGGACGGGGATCCTTCCACCACTCCTGCCTCTATGCTCCTGCTGAACTCCCTGTAACCCCACAGCTCTATGTTCACCTTCTCTGCTGCAACCAAAGAGCTGTTCCAAGTCATCCTGAGCCGTCCGGCTGTGCCCGAGGTGCCGTAGTTCTGCCACTGTGTTGAATTCACCAAGGTGACTTTATCAGTAGGGTCTGCTTTACTGGGGTGAACTAATAAATAAGAAACAGAGAATGAAATCAGACTAAAGGCAAATACAGTTTTGTTATTACCAGAAATTGGAATCCAAAGACTGAACCAGCAACAGTGTCTTCAGCTCTGTTTTCAGTGTTGTTCTTCTAAGCTGGAAGCGATTGAATTGAGACCAGAGGACAAGTATGCAAAACTTTGTCTCTATTCTGGTCAACATGTTTGTAAGGTCAACACTTTCATGTCTAAATGGAAAAGTAGGGTAGTTTTCTAGACTTTAATGGGTCGCCCTCTGCTGGCCACAGATGAGAATACAGGCTAAAAACAGCCTTGTAAACTGACTTCAGTTAGAATAGACTAGAATAGAATAACGTCACAGCAGCTCGCAAACATTCCAAGTGCAAAAGATGCAACAATAAAATAAAATAATGAAATAGAATAAAGTACACTAAGAAGAAAAACAAAAAACAAATAAGCTAAAAAATAGCTATAGTAATAACTATAATAATAATAATTACAATAATGACGACAACAACAGTAACAATAATCATTATAATTATTATTATTACCCCTACCATTATCACTATTACTCTAATCATAAAGACTTAAAATAGTTATTAGAAATAGCAATTTAGAAAAAAAATATATAAAAACTTGCACTATTTACAAAGAATAAAAATAACACTATTTACAAAGAATGATGATTCACAATCCCAAAAGGGAAGTTTTAGAGAAAGAAGTCAAAGTCCACTTCTTTTCTTGAAAGTCCACATCCAAAGCAACAGTATGTCAATATATGTAGCAGAAAGGTCACTTTATAAATTGACGACTTCTAAAGACTGTTGCATTGATAAATAACTTGTCAGCTGCAAGAAGTATTGCAACATGGTGTTCAGGTAAACTGAGTTTTACTTGGTGATATCTTCGCTTGAGCAACATACCTGATAAGTAATCTCCAGACCTGTCGAAATGTATTCCATCTGTTGAGACAGTAAATGGAATCCAACCCGTCTCAAACAATAAAGGAGAGACACAGTGGGCACGGCCTTCAGCATCAATAAAGCCCTCTTGGTCAATCTCACCTTTGAACCTGCAGAAAAACAAACAAACTTCTTATATTTTTTGTTTGTTGTGCACTTTGTCAATCTATAAGGATTTGAAAAAATGCAAGAACACCCTGGCAATGATGAATCTTAAATCCATTAAGTTCAGTCAGTGTTTGAAATGCAACACGTCACTATCTCTAGCCTGCTGGTTCACTTCAAGTATAAAGCTGGTTACCATTTGTGTTGTCAGAACCAGAACCATACATAATACTCATCTTACTTGGGAAAAAAAATAAATGTAACACTTGCTTTGTTAATAATCCTGTAAATGAATAAAACTTTAAGTCATTGCAGGCTTCAGGGGTCACTTTGACACAAACCTGCAGAGAAGTTGCCCACCAGGGTTAGGGGCCAAACCGAGGATCCTGAGTGCTCTTCCTCCAAGCATGGAGCTGGAGTGAGGTGACACCTGCAAACAGGACGTGTTGTAGTCTGCACAGCAGTTTTGTAAAGACACACAAGTTGTGTGGCAGGAGCAGTGGTCCATAACGTCTCCACACTTTCCTCTGCATGACTGGGCTGTAAAAAAAGAAAGAAACAAAGAAGTCATACTTCTTGACACACATCTAAATGCATAATACTTTGTAAATAGAAATTATATAGATGGGAAGTTGGACAAAAAGTAGTAATAATAATAATGATAACACAATTAGGTCATATTTATATATATTAGAGTATTTACTTAATTTACAAATATCAGCTTTGAAGAACATATTGCAAAGATTCTTAATGATGTCATGTTAAGACCTTTCAATTTGTTCAAAGTAACCCTCATTATATTTCTATTTGACTAGACTATTCAAAAATATTCATTTATTGAATGCAAAGTATTGAGTTTAGCCAAACAAGGCTTGTGTTAAAGTGATGGCAAAGCAAAAACAAATGAATGCTGTAGCCAGTGCATATTTTTCCTATGGTTCAACATTAATTCAAGTTCAAAGGAAACTCAGTGGACAACTGTAGGCAAGAAAACATAAAATAAATTGAATAAAGAGAAATGAAAGGAGCCACCAGTCAACATCTTACCTGTTTCCCAAATAACCAACCACAAACAGTAATGACAAACAAAACCAAAAGTTTTGCCACACTTAAATAAATTAATAATAAAACATTTAAATTCTTCATATCCTTGAGCGTTGTTTTCTTTTCTTTCTTTTTTTTTTAACTTATGCCTTAACTTATGATCACAGGGTGAAATTACAAAAACTGTCCCACAGTATCTTAATGTACCCAACCATACCACATAACTGTGCTCAATTAAAAAATAACCTGTAAATTGTGACTTACCCGCAATTCTAGATGCACAAACAAGTATTAATCCACAAAGTAAAACACTTCCTGAATAAGGTCTCATGTTTGTGGGAGAAATCAAACTGACACTCATAACTCATTCTTGACTTTCACAAATGTGTCTTAAATCGTTGAAGTGTTTCAAAGGTCATTTAAAAACAAACCTGGGTAAAAGCTGAGAGTTTGGATGGAAGCTAATTAAAAAGTTAAATATTAACTAATATTAACAGATGTTCATTTAGGGTAAGTCTGTGAGCTACTGTGTTTTTCCCTTCGGATTGGTTCGGTCGATGATATCATAATCTGAAAAATACACTGTCACAGATTTGTTGCCGTTATTTCACTTTTTAGAATAAACAGCTGACGCCTGTTTGCAGTACGCTGTTTTCCTACGTACCTCTCGCGAGGATTTTAATGTGTCATCCGCGAACGAATCGGCTGTTTTGAAGTGAAGATTGGAGCCGGTTCCTGACTAGGAGCAGCTATAATTGGATCTTTCATTTTCCTCTTTTTTTTTTTTTTTTTTTCTTATAGCTACAACTGCACCTGGTCAAGATGTGAAGTGATGACGACTATGTGTCCATACCTATCTAAATCTATTTTCTTATATCTATATCTATATCTATTGTACAGTCTATGATCCATACGGAGCAGAATGGGGTGGGTGTACAGACACACAATACAGTGCGCAAATGGAAAGTGAGGGGATGAGAGACTTCAACAGTCGGGGCACCCAGTTTGGTCAATTTATGAGTTTTTTCAAGGCATTATCAAAGCAGAGTCAGGTGTGTGTCTGATTGGCCCAGATGTGGAGCAGGTGCATGGAGCTCTTGTCTTTGTTGTTTCGCTTTAAATGGTTAAAAGTCAATGAATAATATAGTTGGAGATTGGAGACCTTTTGTCTAATTGAGATGAGTCTCATTCAATGTACTTTATAATTTCTTTTAAACAGCATGCTCAGTGAGGAATATACAAGGTAATATAGATCAAAAAACATTTATTATCATTCATTGTGTTTGTATTAACAGTTAATGATACACAAAAGTTTTCGGAATTTTGGAGAATGTGTTTATTTAGGCAGTAAAAAATAATCTGTAGAGCTACTTGTGAGCTAAAAGAATCGAGTCTCTTAAAAGAGCCGGAAATCTCATCACTACGCGAGCACACGCATGCGCAAAGCCTTTACCTTCATCTGGACGCTAAGAGAATGAATGGGGGTGGATAGTTGTAATAAAATAACCTTCCTGCTATTTTATTTAACTGTAAATGAACACAGACATATTTACTGTAGCAGGAACCGAAATGGAGGATGTAGAAAGGGGGAATGACGTCTTATTTTGTTAACTAATGAGCTAGTACGCGTACATACATTAGCTTGAAGCTAGCTGCATCTTTAGCTGTTTATATTTTATTTTGTCTCTGTGCTGTAGAAAGGAAAAATGTACGTCCTCTACACAATTATCGCGTCTTTGGTTTGTTTTTTTGTTTTGAAATGGTTGAAAAAGAGGAGATATTGCACGGATCTTAAAAGACTGGATGGTAAAACAGTACTTGTTACAGGTAAATGAGTTGCAAGCAATGATAAGATGTTTTAATGATACATATGTGAGGTTACTGTGGTTTTGATAGTCCAACACTGAGATTTTCTGTTTGAAGTGAAAGTTTTCTTTGATGTACACATAAATATTGTGTATTTATGTATCTAAAAGCCTATTTCCGCCAGTTCAAAAAATAGAAAATGAAAAACAAGCTTAATTGAAATTCCTTTCTTTCTTTTTCTTTCTTTAAATGTCAAAATTTGAGAAAGACAAACTTTAAAATAGAAATATCAGCTTTTTCCGATCTTTTTAAACTCAGTCTCAAAATTTCTACTCTTCATGTCAGAATTTTGACATATATAACTCAAAATATTGACTTTTTATCTCAAAACGTTGACTTTTTGTCTCAAAATTTTGTTTTTTTTTGTAATAAATTGGGCTTTTCATCTCAAACATTGACTTCTCCCTCTAAATTTTAACCTTTTTCCCCCAAAATTTGATTTGTCAATATGTCAATATTTGATTTAATTCGGGAATTGTTACTTGCATAGCTGCAAATTGGACTTTTTAGCCCCAAATTCTCACCTTCAATCAGAAGTTTTGCTTTATTATCTCAAAATTTGTCTGAATATGGGCCAAAAAATTTCTTAACATCTTTCCACTTCAGTATTTTCTGTCTGAGAGCACAGCACATACAGTCAGAACAGGTTTTCCTGAATGCGCAACATCTTGACAGGTTGGTTCGTCAGAATAATACCAGTAGTTCAGTGCAGCGCTTTAATATAAACAGCAATGGTTTGTAGAAGAAGCTGAGAAAAATACCAACATTTTGGGGAATTTTGTTAAATCCTCAGACATGATTTTACCACTAAAAAGGGGGACATCTCCAGCCAAAAGTGGAAGTTTGGTCAACCTGAAACAAAAATACACCAGTTTCAAGATTATTATCCCTGCATGAGCACTGACTTACATTTTTCTATTTCTGTGTAGGTGGGAATTCAGGTGTTGGCAAGGAGACAGCTATTGCCTTGGCACTGAGAGGTGCCAGAGTCATCATTGCTTGCAGAGATGTGGACAAAGCAGAGAAGGCTGTGAGAGAAATAAAGTTTAAGAGTCACAGCCTCAACGTCCTGCACATGGAGCTGGATTTGGCCAACCTGCGCTCCGTTAGAGAGTTCTGTAAGAGCTTCCTCCAGAGAGAGAAGAGGCTGGATATCCTGGTCAATAATGCAGGTGAGGATGTCGAGCTCAGATAAGTCTGGTTATACATGGAACTCATGACACCGTAGAAAGAAAGGTAGAAGTGAGGACATTTTGTCTTCAAATATGACCAAAAACTTTCTTGGTTTATGTTAGATGTCCTGTCCAGTCCTATCATGGATTTGTTCAGTTTTCCTTAGTTTCTTCATAGGTGGAGTTAGCATTGTCATCCATTCAGCACCTCCAGCTCATTCAAAATGTTGCTGCTCACCTCTTGACTGTAAAACAAAACCAAAGAACAAAACATGGACCATATCAACTCTGTGTCTTTAAGGACCTTAATAAAAAGAAAATCAAAGAAGCCCCTCAGTAATGCAACGAATATTAGCTATCCAACTGACATCAAAAGCCTTGGTTTTGTTTATTTTATTGATTTGTTATTGGAGTTTCTGATATGTCACAACTAACAAGGGCTGGAGAATTAATCAAAAAATTAGATTAAATGATAAGACAGCCTGCTGCAATATTCTAACCATAGACAGTGCAATATGTCTTCAACCTCAAAAGTGTCAGGAATACCAGAGGAAAAAATCTGCAGTAGACATTTTATGCTCTACACCAGCATTACCTAACTCTGCTCAACCAAAGAGCCACATTGTTTGAGTGATGAAAAGTGGCAAAAATCGCAAGAATAGTCAATAAAAATAAGTTTAAGGTGGAAAAAATGGTCGAAAAGTAGCAAAAACTTGGAGAGAGCCTGGGAAATAGTCAGAAAGTAGCAAAAAGTATGAATAAATAGTGACCAAAATGGGCAAAAACCAGTCATGATTGGCAAATATAGTATTGAGTGCGTAGAAATGAACATTGTTTGTGTTTTTTTAAAACCACATAAGTTGGGGAACCCAAAAGTAATCACAAAATAAATCACAATTGCAAATCCTTGAGTCCTGTAACTAACAAATATTGGTATGAATATTGATAAAATTGATAGCACAGGGAACAGAAAGTGAGGTTATAGATACCTCGATATTTGATTGTACACAGGCAAAAGCTTGTATCAGATCTGTTGAAGTTCAGTTAGTTCTGGTAAACAGTGAAAGCTCAAAGCCAAGTGTTCTGATTTCTTTCCTGTGCGTCTTTAGGCATGCCGAGCGTTCTCGACTGGACCGACGATGGTTTCAGCATGTGCTTTGGCGTCAACCACTTGGGCCACTTCCTCCTGACCAATCTACTTCTCCCTCGCCTGAAGGAGTGTGCCCCCAGCCGGGTGATAACCCTCACGTGCTCCACCTACAAATACCAGAAACTGGACTTCCAGGACCTCAACTACAACCTTCTGCCCTTCTTCACCTTCTGCCGCAGCAAGCTAGCCAACATCTACTTCAGTCAGGAGCTGGCTCGCATCACTGAAGGGAAAGGAGTGACGTCATACGCTGTGCACCCGGGTAGGATGGGTTCTTAATGTTGGAACAGTCAGAAAGTCACATATTGGGACTGTGTATGTTTAGAAACAAGCCACAAGTGAAAAAGCTCACATGCTCCAACTTACCGCAAAAAGTAAATTGAAGCATGTGTGGTTATTTTACAGCCATTAAAAGATGGTCAGAGCACTTGACTCAGGATAAAAATAAACAAAGCTAGAAAATGCTCAGATTTTTCACAGAGGGTTTAGATTTGGAGTCAGGTCTGAGTTGAGATTATCACAGGCTGAAAAGTCAAAATAACAAGTTAAGTTCGTTCTTGCTTAGCTTGAGGAAGTTTAAATCCATCTGAACTTTGATGTCTTTCTTCAGTACTTGATCCTTATCATAAAAGGGAAAAGTTATTCGGTACTTTCTAAGAAGAAGGGCCGAGAGGAAACATGTAGAAAGAGAGAGAATGAGTTAGGACCAAGTATGGAGCCTTGGGGAACTCCTCATGAGAAAGGAATAGAGGATGTAAGGTAGGAGGAGATAGTTGGGGCGACTGCAAGGACTCCAGCCTCCACACATGGGGCAAGTGCTCTGAGCTAATCCAGCACTCTGTCGTGTTGTACCTGAAAACTAAATGTAAAATCACTTCTTCTAACATAAAACATCAGTATAAACACCCTGACACTGTTGATCCTCATATCTCCCTCTTCCACATGTCGCTTCAGGTTTTGTTCAAAGTGGTTGGACGTGCCACTTCTCCATCCTGTACCGGATGCTGATGCAGGTGATCATGTGGATGTTCTTCGTGCCGTGTGAGATTGGAGCCCAAACCGTCATCTACTGCGCTGTGTCGGACGAAGCCGCCAAACACAGCGGGGGCTACTTCACGGACTGCAGACCTGCCACGCTACGGCCTTTCGCAAGAGACGCAGGGGTGGCGAAAAAACTGTGGGAGGCCAGTGAGAGACTGGTTAAACTGGCCTGATGGAGGAGGCTGTTTTCTTTATTTTGTTCATTGTTCATGCTTTTTACGTATTTATACTGTTACTAACAGTTGTGTTAAACGTTCTGTGAAGATTAAACCATTTCTTGGAATGTGTGTGTCTGTGTTTTAAGTTATTTTTTAACAAATCTTCTTACTTTTGATTCAGGTTTTGAATATCATTTGGAAAACAAAGACAAAGCCTTGTTTTAAGCTGATTTTTGCTGTCTTCAGAGAATATTAAATAAACGACTCAAGTTGTTTAATCCTGAGATGAAATGGTGGTTTTTGTCTAATCATGTATCAAAAACTATTTTTACTTTTCTTCCCCCTTTTCACTGCGATCTCTGATATTTTTATGAGAAGAGTTAACATCTTTTTGATGATAAGCAGCCATCTGCTACCATGTCATATGCTGGTCATTTTAAAAAAGTGATGTTTGCTCTTCTTGAGGAAGTTTTGTTTTTGCGTTTTCAGGGATCCTGTGTCTGAGTTTTAACCTAAATTCCTGCATGAGCTGCCAGCAGAAACTCTGGAGACCAACTTAGAAAATAAAAAGTGTTTTATTAAAGTAAGTTTTGGTTCAGTTTGTTGATCTCGAAGTTAAAAAGTCCAGATATCTAATACTTTTTTCTCAAAATTCTTAAAAGATAAGTGAGAAAATGGAAACATCAAGTGTGTCAGTTGAACTTGACATTCATAAGTCCTCCAGCAGAGGGCAGACTGCTCATATGTCTCTTGTTGCCATTTGAGATTTTAAGAGATTGTGTCAATGAGGTTTGATCTTAGCTGCCTGCAGAAAT